>PVHY01002044.1:0-90237 GCA_004024945.1 Uropsilus gracilis | reverse complement strand
AAGGATTCTCTAAAATTAAAGAGCAAACGAGACCAGCTCTTACACTTAGACGGACTCTCTATCGTGCAGAACAGACAGAAAATGGTGTGTGAGCAGCTCCGAGGTGCCCTCTGAGACCCAATAAGCGCCTCCATCTGTGCTTGGCCAGGGTTGTTACTTTTCAGGCTGGTAATATTAGATTTTCCTGGGAGGACTGAGGCATATTCAGGAAAGAATAAACAGAAGAAACCATGTGACCAGCATGAACGCCGAGGAGCAGAAGGCAGCCCTCGCATCGCGTGATGAGGCATCGACAGTCCAGAGTGTGCCCAGCCTCATGGTCAGCTCCCAGCTCAGGATATGATCTTATAATTCGTGGCTACACCAAAATGATGACTTGTAACATGAAAAGACCATCAGCCCCTCCCTCCACCCCCATTTCTCAGCGAAGCGTGACTTGGCACTTTGGGACTGTGGCAGTTTTCAGAGCAGAGCCAGTGTGAGGAACTTTGCTTGTCCTAACAGCTCCTCTGAGACACACCTCTATGACTGAGACCCCTGGAGCCAGGGCCTGGCCGGGAGAATGAGCAGATTCCTGAACTGGTCAGCTTGGGGATAATAAAGATCAAAAGTCCGTGGTGCATCACCTGTCACTCACCACACGTTAACTGGGGCTACTTTGGCTGCTGGCCAGGGTGTGAGAGCTCCCTGCCCCTCCTTTTTCAGGCTTTGTGACCATCAGCCTTTGTCTCCTCTGCTGGGATTAGTCTCAGGAGAATCCCAAACCATTCCAATAGGGAGCGACCACGGAGTCACAGGCCGACAGGTGACGTGGTGCCTAGAAGTGGTGCCGTCACTAGCAAGCTTGTGGTGAAAGCGCCATGGATGACAGCTTGGCTGTAGACACGCGATGGCACTACTAAGACATAGTCATGAGGCAGGTGTAACTGTCAGGGATACTTATTTCCACCACACCTTTCTTCTGAAAAGACCTAAGCTTCCCCAAAACACGTAATGTTATGCTTTCATTTGGAACTGGGACAGGAGAAGGAGAGAGAGAAGGAGGCCTTGCAGATGTCAGTTCTGAGGTCACATCTCACCCTCTTGCTCCTGAGGGAAGAGGTATGGAAGAATTTGCTAGAAGGATCCATAGAGCTCAGCCTATAGTTATACTCGCAGCTAAAATTGATCATGGGGCCAGCAATCAAAGCAGAAACAACACAGGGAAAGGTGCATGGGATGTAGAAGGAAGCCAGAAGCTGGCTGCCAGGAGTCCTCTCCCTGAAATCACACTGAAGATGCTTAATTCCTCTAGCAACGCCTGTAACAACACATGTCAAGCGCTGTTTATCAGGGAAACTCGCTAGGGACAGTGCCCGTGGGCTTCAATGGAGGCTGGTCATCTAGGCATCCTCCACTGAGCATGTACCGAAGTTGCAAACTTCCAGAAGGAACACAGGCATTCATCACAAGCCCCGTCATCTGCACACAAGCCAGACAGAGTGAACCATCTTCACCATTTAAACAAAGTTTCATATCCTCACAGAGAACTGTCAGGCAAATTCCCCAATAGTCAACCAAGGCTAACTTGGCAAAGCTGGCCTTCCTAATTATGAGCAATTGCAGGCCTGCTGGGTTAACTCTTTCCTGCAAGAAAGCGAATCACATTTCATTCCTTATTCTATTAGAATTAATACCACCTAAATAAGATGAAGGTGATTGTTTACCATTGTAGGTTCTAGGCTCACATTTCTTTCTTTTTTTTTTTTTTTTTTTTTAATTTTTTTTGAGACTAGGTCTTGCTATTTTTGCCTGTGGAACCGCAGGCTCTTGTTGCCCGGGGTACCACAGACTCAAGCAATCCCCAGCCTCAGCTTCCCAGGTAGCTGGGATGACAGGCGCGTGCCACCACACCCAGCTAGTTTTTTGGAACTAGGTCTCGCTACGGGCCCCAGGCGGGACTCGAACCGCGATCCCTAGCCCCGGCCGCTTCATAGGCTGAAGCTTACAAGCACGAGCCACCGTGCCCGGCCTAGGCTCACATTTCTAATAGTTTGTCTCTGCATGTCCTAAGATACCACAAACCATGAACGTCCAAAACTGAATTTCTTACCCCTTCCATCCTGTCTCCCCTCCACCTTCCCTAACCCCACAGTTATCCTAACCTCTGCCTGTGCTCTGCCACCCACAACTAGCCTGTTGCCAAATCTGCTAACGTCTGCTGCTCAAATCTCTCTCAAGTGCCCTCTATCTCCTCTGGCCACTCTTGCCCAGCGCTGGAGCTGTGGCCCCTGATGAGTTCTTTCTTCAGACCTGCTCTCTTTTCTACCCAACATCCAGAATGTGCTGCTGCCATGTTTGTTTTGTTTTTTTCAATTTTCCTTAAAAACTTTTTTTTTGGGTACTTTGCAACTCACTACTTTTTTTTTAACTTGAAAAAGCAATGTAGGCATGTGTTAAAAATTTAAATAGTACCTACCAAAGGATATGCAATCAACAGTGAGTTCTTTCAATATTCCCAGTGTCCTTCCCCAGAGGTACCTACTATTGACAATTTGAAGTGTACCCTTCCAAAATATCCCTCTGTCTGTGTATACAGGGATATCCTTAAAACAACCAAGCTTTCCACATCCTCCCCACACGGGAATACACAGTATTACACATGGGTCCATGCTTTGCTCTTTTTATCTGATATTTTACCTTAAAGAGCTCCCCTTATCTGTACAACGCTCATGTACCCCACAATTTTTTTAAAGTACCACACTGTTATATTCCATAAGTGTAATTTATTTAACCAGTTCTTTCTTAATGAATATGTAGGTTTTTCTAGAACCTTGATACTCTAAAGAGTTATCTTTGGGGACACAGATTTGGTCTGTCCCTGATCTAGGCTTACCTGACTTTCAGTGTTTACAGGGATGCCGCCTGTGGGATTCTTGTGGGAATCAGGGAATCAGCGAAGCAAACAGACATGCCTGGAGTTCCATTTAGAAAAAATGATGTTGAACTGATAAGGGATTGAAATGTTTTACATTAAAACAAAATAATTCTATTATCATTTAAAATGCAGAATTCTCATGAATTTTTCAGATGGTGGTTAGAAGACTTCGAAAGAAATTCATGGAGGTTTCTCAGTCTCCAAGCTACACCCCCAGACTCTTCTACAAGCTTGTGTCTTCCTTTCTTGCTCAAGAGGTCTGTGTGGAAAGGCACAGGAGGCAGTGAGAACTGAGAGCTGGCATTGTTTGTCTCTGGTTACAGCCTATCTATCCACCTTACCTGCTGTTTCCCTGCCATACGCTCTGTGTCTCAAAGACACAAAATTACTTGTGTTGTTCCCTTGGTCTGCTTGGTTTCTGTTCTTCTCATATAGTTTACTGCCCTTCCCTAGAGAAGCAGTACAGCTGAGTGCTGAAAACATGAACTCGAGCGTCAGACGGCCTGGGTTTCAAGCTCTCAGCTATACCACATTTCTAGCTGTGTGGCCTTGGCCAAGTTACTTACCCTTTCTGAGCTAAATTATAGTACTAAACTACTAAATTATAGTACTAAAGTTTCCTGGTAAGATTGTCATGAGTTTTTAGTGAATTAATATATGTAAAATACTTAGCGCAGTTCTTAATACAGGGTAAGCACTATGTGAAGGTGCTGTTATTAATGTTATTATTTTTTTATTATTCAAGGTCTAGTTTCTATGATTCTCCTAGGGCCCTTCCTCCTAAGTACTTAGTACATTATTCTGTTCTTACTTTTCTCTTTAGGCAGTGCTCTGATGGAAAGAGAAGACCCTACCTTATTCAGCTTTACATTCTTTTTGTTGAACACTTAGGACATAATCCATTAATGTTGAGTAGATGTTCTTTGAATGAGATAATAAATATTAATAATCATGGTCAGAATTCTTCTATCCGTCCTCATTTCCCTGTCCTGTCCATTTGGTTATACAGCAGCCAGTGATTTGTTGCCCTAGAGGGGCTCTGTCAGCGAGACCTGTACTGAGGAAACTATTTCTATTAAATCAGTGCTTTGCCAGCTATGTTCATGCTCATCGGTATTCTCCACAAACAGGTTCCAGGGACAAATAAGTCTGATAAATTCCAAGTTAGACCGAATTAACCAAAGTCTCTATTATAGGATCACTTTAGTGGGTTACTTCACCTCCAGGACGAGGCAGGTGGAATGCAGGGTATAAAGTTAGCCGATTTCTTAATAAGTTTTGACCAGGGGACCTTTTCCTCTGTACGTGCCAACATCTAGTGAGACGAGTTCTATGGAAGGCAGCTGATGAAAACGGCACTGACTTAGCCTCCTTCTCTCCTGAGGTTGAGCAGCCTGGGGCTTGGAGCGTGAGGTTCACAGAGCCATTTAGTTGCCTGTGGAGCACCTGTGCCTCTCTCCGAAAGCCCTTAACAAAGAGCAGCTGTGGCCATTCATTTCTCTTTTCAGGAAGAGGCACTGAGTTTCCGCTCTGCGCGTGGACAGGACTCTGCTTTCAAGAAACCACCCGCGGACTCTGAACACTGGCTGTGAGGGGCTGGAGAGCGGCCCTCTGTGGGCTGCAGGGGCTGGGCTGGGGGAAATATCCAGGCCCCCTCTCTCAGTGTAGGTGGGACTAGGTGGGGACCGGGAGGCAACCAAAATACGTTGGTTCTGCAGTTCAGGCAGGTAGTTGGAGGCAGACCGGGAGCTGTTCTTTCCCACCACATTGGCCATGAAGTCTAAGTGTCTGGATCGGAGGAACACAGATGCACAGACAAGGGGAGCCAGAGAGACTGTGTCCCAGGCAATCAACTGCCCAAAGGTTCCTGAACCTGCCAGGGTCCCAACTTGCAGGTTGGGTATTTTTTCCATTTCCACTTCCTGCCAATGAGCCCAGATCATGGTCATTTTCTTCCACATCCAGCTTCTAATGCTGCCACCTGGGCCAAGGGGAGGTGCTTGTGGCCAGCAGGTGCTGCTGTCAGAGCAGGGCCCCCTCGAGAAGCCAGCAGCTGAGACCTGTGTTTTCCCAGTCCCACCATTGTGGGGGCAGGAAGGTGAGTGAGAGAGGTACCTTAAAGCGAGCGAGCTTGCGGCCCTGCGGTTCCTGACACCGCATGTAAATACTCAGCCAACTGGAATGGAATGCATGCATTGCAGGTTAGGAAGAAACGGGCCACCCACTCGCTCCGGGTTCCTCTCGGGCACACTCACAGGGACACCCAGGAGCTCACACCAGCTCCCTGGGATCTGTACCCTCAAGCCTCTCGGATGCTCCTTGCTGCTACCGAAAGGAAGCTCACCCCTTTACCTGGCCTCTCCATGACTCCCTCCCACTCCAGCTTGCTACCACCACTTTCTGATTTCTCTCCAAACACGCTTCAGCTTTGCACAGAACATGCTCCAAACCGTCCCCAACCTGGAATGTCTACCAACACCTTTCTTGCCCCTTTTCAGAGCCTGTGAACCCATCAGGTTTGGGTTCAATGGCATGAAAGGGCAGGTCTGCTGTACTGGCTGAACCACACAAAGATGGAGCTCTCATGCACCAGGAAGTTTTGGGGCAGGTGGTCTGGGGCAGGTATGGCAGCTCCATTCTGGATGCTTTTCAGAACTAGATCTTTCTACCATCCCCGCTTCACCCGCAGGGACAGCTGCCTTGGCCTCTGGTTACCCAGGTTCTCTGTAGGAGAAAGAGGTCGAAAGTGCCTTTGAAGAAACCTGCTTTGTTTCACTGGCCCAAAAGGAGTCACTTAGCCATCTTCAGCTGCAGGAAATCTGGGAGGCTTTTCTGCTTTTTACCTTCTAAAGACCAGCTACTAAGGCATTCGAATGGGTGGTGAATGGTTTAACCTGTTTTGAATGTTACCTCTTCCCTGAAGCCCTTTTCAAACATCTTAAACTTCCTTTGCTTTAATCTGACACGTGTAAATCTTTTGTAGAGCTCTTGTTAGTCTGTGTTCTATACTTGTCTGCCTTTTCTTCATGATTACAAGCTTCTTAAGGATGATGGACACCTGGTTTACAGCCTGGTCTCCCTTGCAGTTTTATTGGAATAAATGAGATTTCGTGCATCCATCTTCCTCCTCCCCTTTCCTAAACTGCAGTTTTCGTGAGAATTTGTTGATTTCAGTTGCGCTGACTTAAAAGAAAGGATTGAGGTATTGTTGTTGGAAAAGTGGTGGAGGGGCAGGGCCTGGATTGGGGGAGTCTGGATTTGTCCCTGGCTATCCTACATGACTTTGTATGTATGTATCACATGACCATCTTGTGCCTCCTTGTGCCTCATCTGCAAAATTACAGGACCAAATTTGACGATCTCAAAGATTTGAGAACTTGAAGAATACCTATGGCTGGGATTGATTAGCTGCCTCAGGCACTGCAAGAAGCAGAGCTGATCACACAGGGTGAGGTCTAGACAGCTCTCACTCAAGGCAAAGTGTCTGGGCCCAGGACAAGCCAGGTAGCTCACAGCGCATGGCAAAAATTAAAACGAGATTGGGACAGAGCAGCATGACTCTGGGTTCTGGGGATAAGAGGTTAGGTCACACCTAACCTCAGATGTTTACTGCAGCACTATTTATAATTATAAGGGCATGGAAACAACCCAAATGTCTCAAGACAGATGACAGATGAATGGATGAAAAAGATGTGATATATATATACACACACACACACACACACACACACACACACACAATGGAATATTACTCATCAATTAAAAATGGCAAATTTGATGAACTTGAGAAAAAAATGGATGGACCTTGAAGAAATCATATTAGCAGAAACAAGTCAGAAAGAAAAAGACAGAAACCAAATGGTTTCACTAACATATGGTAATAGGAAAAACAAGCAAAAGTCCAGGAGGAAAAGTCCAAACAAGCTAACAACCAAAACTAAAGAACACAACTTGGGGGGTAGTGGGGGGATATATTATATATTAATATATATATATTAATTTCAAAAAGGAAAAGAGGTTAGGTCTGTTGTAAACAAACTAAAACAATCTAAGGAGGCCATGCTTGAGAAAGTGGGAACCCTCCTATAGGCAAATCTTGAAACACTTCTGGTCTTCCCCTCCCAAGGGTTGGGAAGGTAGAAGTACACCTCTTACTTTGCAGGTCAACTTGAATGTGTTGAGTATCAGACGGGTATCTGTCTGATATTCCTACCTGCGACAGGGACGCAAACTTACAGGTAGAAGACCCAGGTCTGGCCTTATGCAACTTTGAACAAGGTAATTAATTATCCTGTCTGGGTTTTAGAGCCCTAGCCATAAAAAGCAGGCATTGCATATATAACTAATTAGACCTTCAGATCTTTTTTCACTGGAACAAAACCAGATTAAAAGCTTAAAGAGGGGCAGTAAGCCATCCTCCTCTTGACTTCAGAGTCCCTGAAGCATCTCTGAAGATTCCCAGGCCACAGAGAAAACCACCAGACTCGGAAGTGACCTCGGAGCTACCTCCCTGCTCACTGACCTGGTACCTTCCCTGGTTATGGTTTGTTGCCACCATCCCCCCATACTTTCTATTTACCTCATTTGACCTCCTCTGTATTGGCACTTTGTTAAAAGAAATAATGGAGTTAAGAAGGTATCATCACGACTTGTGATTTTAAGCTGACATGTTTCACCTCAGTCTTTTGCTGGTTTCTGACCATTTCTCATTCTCCTCATTGAAGTTTTTATTTGTCCTTCCCCACCCCAACAGCCTCCTTTGTCCTTACCACAGACATGCATTCATGAACTGCAATGACAAACTCAGCCGTTCCTATCCCTGTCTCCGGGTTTAGTGAGTCACAGGTTGACAGTGAAACTGATGCTGAAAAGAAATCTCATACCTGAGTGAGGCTGTTGATTCTATTCAATGCCTCAACTCAGAGGTGGAGGTTGCTGACTTGAACCTTTTATCTTTGTGGTCTCATGAGGGAAAGACCTTTTGAGGTTGGTTTCACAAGTCACCTGCTTGACCAGTTTCACTAGGGTTCTCCAAGCCAAACTTCGTGATTCTCCAGCTTCTTGTTTCACCTTCTTAATAATAATAGCAATGACAATGACGATGACACCCAACTATCATTATCGAGTGTCTACATGAGGAGCTAGGCTGGGCTAGGTGCTCCACAGATGGTGGCTTTTAACTCTCATACCTTTAGAAAGTAGATGTTATCATTCCTGTTTTGCCATTGAGTAAATCTCGTGGAAATGTAGTACTTTGTTCAAAGTCGTCTGGCTGGTGAGCAGAGGAGCCAGGATTCAAACCCAAGGCTGTATGATTGCAACACTCATGTTCTCTCCACCGCCTCTGAAAATACAGCATGCCGCTTTGGGCTTGCAAGTGACAATTTTGATAAATAAAAAGGAATTGAACAGAGGAAGAGTGATAAGTTTACTCAGAGATTGGGACTAAAACACAAAGTGAATCTCATTTCTGAGAACAAACCTAAGGTCCACTTGGGTACGTGTCTGCGTGACCTCATGAGTCTTTGGAACTCTTCCCTCTTCAGACTCCTTATCTGCACATGGGAGACTCGAAGTTCCTGTAAGCAGTGGGTCATCAGCTCACTTGGGGAACATAGTCATCTTCTCGAAGATTTTCTTAAATAAATATCAAGTTGAGAACACATAATTATAGTTCACCTAATTATAATTTGGATCTACAAAGTGCTTTGCAGAGTGCAGACTTCACTTATACCCATTATCTCATTTAATCCTCCTGACAGCCCAAAGGGGCAGGTGTTGTCAAAACTAGAACCTTTCGCTGACCACCTGTGGATGAATTGTTGATTGAGCACTTGCCGTGTGCCAGGACAATCTCGGATCTGGGTGGGATGTGGCGATGACTAAAATGGGGATTACAGGTGATCTGTTTTCTGTTTTCACTGTTTTCCCACAATGAATTTATCTTGAGAGAAGATTGTCCTCTCACTGAACCCCCACCCCCCCAAATCACAAGAAATAAAAGCTAGTCCATGTCCCTTTAAGGAAATAAAAGTCAAGTGGCAGAGACTGGTGCATTGTGAGCCAACACACATGGCAGATCAAGGTAAGTTGCATCGAAGAAGGACAAACAACTTGATTCTGGAGCAGGAAGGCTCTAAGTGCTCTGCCAGCCTCGTGGAGGGGCCACAAAGCGGGACTCTCAGCACAGGAAGCCATAAGTGCTCCAGGAGTCTCATGGAGTGGTTACAAACGCTACCAAAATGGGCAACAACTCTCAATCCTGTCCATCCATGTACCCTGCCTCCCGGAGCAGCAGAGTGTCTATTACTGGCTCGCTGAGGCAGCTGTGTTGTACAGAGGCCATCTGAGGACTGTCCTTTGAACAAGTTTGTGAGCCCTACAGCTCACTGTGGGTGTGGTGGCCCAGAAACCACTGAGTTCACCGCCACGAATGTATCCACCTCTACCTCATTCCTTTCTTCTCTCTCCATGCCCACCGCCATCTTGGGCAGTGCTAGCTTCTTCCTTCCCAGCCATCTCTCCATTCCTCCTTTGCCCTCGACCCACATGGCACTGTGGCCTGTAGCCCACTACCAGCCCCGCTGATTTGGCAGGAGGATTCAGCACGCAGCTGTCCTCACAGCTGTGATCTTGGTGGTAAAAGGACACACAGTCAAATCAGCAGAGGTGTGAGGGCCAGGTCAAAGGCTCATGGTGGGGGCATGTTTCAGAAGTGCTGGCTGGCTCTCTTCCAGTCCAGTCACACAGGATGTGCCTAGTTCCTGCAGCCACGGACTGTGGCAAGACAAGTGAGACATTGCCAACCAGGGAAGTGCACTGGCTCTCAGGGGCTGAGGTTTTTGGGGAGGATGGCTCACAGAGATAGACTGTGTCTAGCAGGCATCAAAATTCCTAGTTCCCAACAGGAAAGTGGATGTTCACAAACCACATTGTTGACAGAGTTTAGCGCCGTGAGCTACTCATCGTTTGGGAACAGTGAGAACCCTCCTGAAAGCCAGGGGTTAGCCAAGGGTCAGATTCTCCAGCAGGTCTTCCTAGAAATGGCAGTCTCGGCCTCACTGTGTTCGCCGTTTTTGTGCAGTCAGCCTCCTCAGCCCTTGGCCAGGGAGCCCGTGGGGCTAGTGAGCCCAGTGCTCGGGCTCCTGGATATAGCCAGTTCAACAAAGCCCAGTCACCGTAAAGGTCTGTCTTCCAAAGCATCTGACTTGCTCCTTGAGTTGGGTTTGAGGAGTCACAGGCTTCAGTTGTGGTTCAGCACCACCCTAGGCAGAAAGTCGAAGCTCACCGATGGCTTTCCAGGACTGAGAGGGTGACAGCGGGCACACGCAGGGAGTGTGACCCCAGAGGGCACTTAGGGTCCCAGAAAACAAAAAGCCTGCAATTTTGGGGGCTCTCCAAGCAGGACACGCCGTGGTGAGCATGCGGTGGGTGAATGTGGCCCGCAGCCCGGCCGTCCCTTCTGGGAACTCCTGCATCATCTTCCGGTTCCATACAGCCAGCCCAGTCCTGCCTGTGTGCAGAGGGATTACCTGAGCTGGCAGTTGTGAGGGGTTGCTCATCCCTGACACCCCTTCCTTGTCTGGGGGTGTCTGGAGTCACTCACCTGCTCAGTGTGGAGCTGGGCCACGCCCTGGCCTCCTGGGATCTGCACTGTCCAGTATGATGGACACTCAGTTTGGAAAGGCTGGGTGGGGACATCATGTTCCTTCAGGAAGAGAGATGGTTCTGGAAAACAGAACATTCACGCTCCTCAGCTGTCCCCTGAGTGTCTGGGCTTTGTGTTTCCACTGTTGTTTCAGCTCAGTCCATCCCATTCAGCAATCACGGCGTTCATCTTTTAAATCACTCCCTGCTGTCATCTAAACCTTCCACCTGGAAGGCTTGTATGTAAGAGGCTTGAAAGCATTTTCTCAGCAAAACATTTTTATGCAATGGAATCAAAGGGAATCATGTTGAGGAACTGGTCTGGAGGAAATCCTGAATTTTCAACCATTTTCAGAATAGTTTTATAGAATCTCTGATCCCTTTCACTCTGAGAGCTTACATAGCCCACAATCCTTCTGGAACTGTCTGCACTTAATAGCCAAATTAGCCTCCCAAGGTGGGTGCATGGGAGAGAGAAGAACTTATTCAAGCTGCCTGATGCTAACCCAGGGGGAACAGCACCAGCTCCAGGCTTCTGGCAGTATTGGAAAAAGGTTACAACCCCACTTCCAGCAGTAACTCAGGTTAGAATCAATTGGCTTGATCCTGTCCAATGTTAGCTGGATGCAGATGGCCCCTTCCAAGCATCAGCCCTTTCCTAGGGCATCTATAACAGGCCCAAGTGGTCCAGCCAGAGTCTATGGTGTTCTCCTGGGTTAGGACCCCAAAGGGATGCCCCATATCTGCTTGGGTCCCAGAGTTGAGGTCCTTCCCTTCTCTGGGTCTCTGCAACTTTCAGCTCACACCCCTGCAGGCCCAGGCAGTTAGCAGGGGGAACACAGGACTCCCAAAAGGCCAGAGACATTTCTTGGGAGGCAGAGATGGCTGACACTGGAGGGTGGGGGCCTGGGTTTCAGGCCCAGGGACAAGCAAGGCTTCTCGGAACACTTGCTGTCCTGTCCTTCCGAGGGTCTGTGTTAAGTCACTCAAAAAATGTGCACAGCAGGCTGGAACAATGCTCAACCTGTGAAAAGTCAGCTTGCAAGATCTGCTATGACTAGAGGAGGGCATTAGCTGCTCAAGTCTGCTTCCAGAGACCCCAGAGTGTGCGCTCTTCTGACCTGGGTCTCCTGTTACCCCACAATCCCCAAAGGCTCCCGATAGGCCACAAGCATCAGGGAGACTTGCCCTGTTTTAAGATAGAGAGCTTACATTCAAACTTGCTCATCATGGCAAAAAAAAAAAAAAAAAAAAAACCACACACACACACAAACCAAAACAATAACACAAGGAAGTTGTATCCCACTACTGCTCTGGCCTCAGCTCTCCCTGTGGAGGACGAGCCTGCTGCCATTGATGGAATTGTTATCTAGAACTCTCCTCACCTTTGCCCAGCTGTGGTAGCCATTTTTTGCCTTTCTTCTATATTTGATTTTATCTATGTCTGTGTTCATGCGTTCATTCATTTTCTCACATTGTCATTAAATTTCGGACAGTATTTTGCTGTTGTTGGAAAGTGCACACACACATTTATTATCTCGTTGCTTTTGTGTATCAGCAGTGCAGACATAGCAAAATGACATCTGCTTCAAGGTCTCTCCTGGTTAAAACTAAGCAGTTTACTGAGCTATGTTATTAGCGATGTTCTAATTTGCTATGTTCTACATATTACATATGTATATTACATATACACCTACATACATATTAGCTATGTTCTTTTTATTTTAAATAATTTATATATATATATATATGTCATCATTGTGATCCCTGGGGCCAGTATTTGATTTCTCAACTCAGGAAGTCCCCGCGGTTCTCCCATGACCGCAGCACCCATCACCCATCACCACAGTCCCTTGTGCTCCTCCTTTCCTGTTTTGGTCCCTCTCCCTTCTCCCCTGCTGAGTGCCTCTGATTCCAAAGCCATTTTCTAAATCTGCCCCTTCTCCCCCCTCATTACTTAAACCCCAAGCGGTAACCTCAGCATTTACAGGGTTAACATCATGGCTTCTTCAGTGCTCTGGATTGGGAGGCAGGGCTGGGGTGAGGGTGGCACTGTGGTCCCCAAGAAGGAGCTGCTTTGCCTTGTCCCCTTGGCTAGTCTTCTCTCGTTTGTCTCTTGTTTTGCTCCCGGGAATTGATTTTCCCTCCTCCTTGAAGAAGAGTAATTTGTAATCCCTTTGCCCACCAAAGCTCCTTTTTTGGAAAAGGTGGGCCCCCTTTTCCCTCCTCTGCAGAAGAGACCCAGGTGAAGGAATGGCCCAGACTGGACTTGCCCCCTGGCACCTGTCAGGCCTTCTGAACCCTCTCACCTTCCGATTCTGTGGGTGACTTCCCTCTGACAACAGGCAGCAGCTCAGCTGCTCTTATATCAGCTGTGTGTCTGATATAGAACAGCCACCCTGACACCAAACGCCACCATCTCCCATCCCTTCTCTGCATCTAAGAGTCATCATTGACACTGCGTTATGGGGTCCCCAAGACCACTCCCAGGGCCAGTGATTCACAAGCAGAATTCACAGCAGACAGCTCCTCATTGTCCTCACAGCTGTGATTTAGCACAATGACAAGACACGAAGCAAAGTCAGCAAAGGGAGAAGCTGCATGGAGCCCAGTTCAGAGAAATCCGGGCACAAGGGGTCCTCTCCAAGGGAGTCTCATGGGATGTCCTTCATTCCTTCCTCAGGGAGCTGTGTGAACGGGTGACACGCTGTCAACCAAGGAAGTTTGTGTGAGCCCAGGGGTCTAGGCTGTGCATCAGGAACCAGCCAAGTGGTCATCCTCTGCCAAGTACACCCCAAAGCTCCAGGCCCACAGAAGGAAAGTATACACCACATAGCTTCCACAGTAAGTCGTCCTCTTCATACAGGGAATGGGGGAAACCCGGCCCCCAACAATCCAAGTTTGCAGACATCAGCTAAAGGTCAATTCTGCAAGCAAGATGTCCTAAGAACTGCCACCCCAGGCTTGCTATGTTGGCTCTTTCCTATATGTACACTGAAAAGGAAGGGAAGTGATGGGAAAACAAAGTGAGTAAAAGAGAAATGCAAGAAAAGTGAGTGTAGAAGAGGAAAAGAGCCCCCCAAATTAAAGATTTTGTAAAGGAAGAGAAGAAAACATTAAGTCTGATTATTGAAAATGGCCGAGGGGAAAAAAACTGTTATAAATAATGTGGTGAGGAATAAAAACAAATGCATTCGCACATCACAGAAGGTCCGGAGCTGGTACTTAGAGGAGGTAACTCAAGGACCAGACCGAGGGGGCAGGACAGGGCACTAATTTACTTAATGAGCCATGGAAGGATGCCTCCTGGTGCAAATGAAACCTTACTTAGAAGCCTACTCAGGAGAGCAAAAGCAGTGTGGGGGGTCCTCACCCTTCTCTTTCCTGCTCCTGAGACTTCACCAAGCTCAGTAAAGACCACTGATTCAGAATGATCACATTTATTTTTCAGATGATGAAACCAAGGCCCACTGAGAGCCGTACGTTCTAAAATAAGAACCCATTTCTTTAGAACCCCAGCTCATTTTGTCACTCCTGAGTACTATTTTCAGTGAGCCTACTAAGTTCCTCTTGAAGAAAATGCATTAGGACCAGCATTTTGTAGTCAGGCATCTAGAAAATCCCATTCATTTTATCTGTTTCAAGACAGATTAAAAAATTGAACAAAGAAATAGCCTGGCTTTCGGGAAGCGTAGCATGCTGATATGTGATGACCATCTCATCACCAGCCATCAGTCCATCAGGGTCCAGCGTCAGCAGCCCATCTCCTTCAAGTTCACTTTTTCTTCTGTCCTGGTGGGGTCATTACCCTCCCTCCAGGTCAACCTCCTGGGCTGGCCCAGACTGAGGCTGCGCTCATGCCAGTTTTGAAGACAGAGACCATGATTTCTTTATACCAGCTCGACTGAACACCTGGCTAGTTCCAGAATGTTCCCGGAGTGCGCTGAACTGGGTGGGGTTCACCACATCCACCGTGTTAATTGGAAAGGAGTGGTTCGAGTCTTAGTGAGTGCTGAAAAGCATCTCTTCTACTTCCACTCAATTTCACAGCCTAAAAGCTGTGTTTGTAAAATTGATGAGGAGATACACACAGGCTCGTTACCAACTCATCGTCAGTGTTCCAGATGTATTTGCTGCAGTTCTAGTCTTGAGTTTGAACACCTCCCAGCAGCTAGAGATTCTAGTCTGGCTGCAAACTGTGTGCTTTGAAAAATAAAGTTGTTCTCTTTTCTCCTGCTTGATATTGAAAATATTCATGATTTTTGCTCCAGAGCTACTAGGATATTAGATCTGGAGTAGACTTTGAAGGCACTGAGTTCATTCCCCCACCAGCGCCTTCGCTGACTCTTCCTATTCTGCCATTTTACCTTAACTATTTATCCACTCTGAACAGGGAGCTGAATTGCTGTAGGTTCAGCACATTCTAAGGTTTGATAAACAAGTATAACTTGTGGAGAAATCTTCCTGCCAACAAATTGAGACAAAACTGTGAAGAAAAACAGGCACTTACGGGAGATTTCAGAAATTGCAACTCCGCATCAGCATAAAAATGACCTACATGTTTTGAATACCGGTGGGGGGTGATGACAGTATTCACAGGTTGCAAAGACAATCTCACACAATTGTTCTGAGTAGTTATTACTAATAGTAAATCAAGTAAGAAGACACTGTCTCTGTGTGATCGTCCCATTGTTGGGTTTCTCTCAACCATTACCAAAATCCGCAATGGTGAGCCAAATTTTCTGGAAGTTCCTCTGTAGTCACAGATTCTGCTGGATTGTATCTGGGTAGAGACGTGTGTGAGCAGCACTTCTTTATGACCTTGCCTCCAGCCCCATCTTAAATCCCCTTGACATGTATGACTCCATTTTGTCACATTAATTCCACACTTCCGTTAAGTTGCTGATGGCTTTCCACGCCCCTGGCCCCAGGTCTAGGTTCTGTCTTCTGCTGCTTCCTGGGGTCTGTCTTGTCTCTCACATAATGCTTCTTTGGCTTTTGAATATGCAGCTTTCAACCAGTCACTGTCATTTTAACACAGGGAATCATGAGGGATCCTATCATTTGGCAAAGACAGAAAGAATTAGGGACAAATGCAGTATGACACATTCAATTCAACCTAATTGTAATCTTCTGTATATTGTCATGTTTTGAGAAAATCATCTAAAAGAGCATATTCTCTGACTTCATTTATCAGAAATTCTAGAGACACAAAAGTATAGAGAAATTTTGAAAGCAGGCTAGTGGAGATCAGGTGTGGTGGGGATGGCGGAAAGGAACGAGAACCTTCTGGAGTCATGTTATTGTATGCTGCTGTTGTAGTCATTGTAGCAGTAGATACACCACTGTCTTTTTTTCAAAACTCATCAAATTCTCATTTAAAACTGGCACATTTGTTGCAAGTAAATTATAGCTCAATGGATGATCACTTATCTCTAAGAGCGAACAGGACCATTCCCTTATCTGTCCTCTGTCTTAATTTTCTCTGTCTGAAATGTAGACATGGAACCCAAGCAGATTCTGATGTGTGATTTTGTTCATATAAATTTTATTGATGTATTCCACTCATCCAGAAAAGCACATGATTGGTGGATATCTCAATGATAATATAGTAATTGTTTTCGTAACAAACATTGTTACCAAAAATCCAGATTCTTTAGTTCTTTTTTTTTTTTTTTTTAAGAAAAACATGTTGGCATCTTAGGAGATGATGAACATATCTGCATAGCTACCACCTAGATCAAGAAAAGAAGTGACCAGAATCCCTAATGTCCCATTTCCTATCCCTTTCCTGTCATGGCTATATCTCTCCAAAGGCAACCACTTCATGTCTTCCAAAGTCACAGTATAGTTTGGCCTGCTCTTGAATTCATATCAGTGGAGTCATGCTGGTGTTCTCTCTTCTGTCTGTTGTTCATCATGATATATGAGACTTGTCCGTGATGTTGTGCATCGTTTGCATAGTTTGTTCATTTTCCTTTGCTTTTTTTTTTCTGTTTAGTTTTCAGTTTATTCATTTTTATGACTGTGTAGTGACCCAGCTGTGTAAACAAACAGTGTTAATCCATCCTGCTGTTGCGGGAAATCTGAGTTGTTTCCAGTCTTTGGCACCTATGAAGAGTGTTGCTCTATCCTTGAGTGAGCATATGTGTGCAGTTCTGTTGGATCTACACCTGGGCAGGGGAATGGCTGCATCATTGGGCATACATATGTTCATTTCACTAGATGCTGGGAAACATTATTCCCAAGTTGTTTTTCTGTTTTACACACCTACACGCAGTGAAAGAGGGTTCAGTTGCCACACATCCTTGTGAGCATTTACTATTGTCTATCTTTTTCACTTTAGCCATTCTGGTGGTGGGAGTGGTATGACTTTAATTTCCCGATGACTCATGAAATTGAGCACTTAGGCTATAAGCTTATTTGAAATTTGTATATCCTCTTTTAGAAAGGCTTTTTCAAGTCTTTCAAAATAATTTTTGTGTTCAATTATCTGCCTTTTAAATCTTATTTTAAAATAATAATTTCCTCTAACATGATAATGTAGCAGTTGCTTTGGTAACAAACTTTTCCCAGGTATAAGCCCACAGATTCTTTAATTCTATTTTTTTTTCTTTTTAAGAAAATGTGATGACATCTTAAGAGAGAATGAATTTCTAGCCCTAGAAGGAAGCTAACACCCCAATGACAAATTCTATTTAAGAGACTGCTGTGGGGCACCGACTGTGTCTCCAGCCTTATATTGTGTTTCCTCTGATGGACAAAAGATAGAAAGGGAGCAGGGTACACAGCAGAATTTGATCTTATAAGCCAAGAGAAGGAAACTGCAATCCTAGGAGACACAAGGACTATCTAAGCCCACACAGTGTAGCAATCTTTTCCTGAAGTACCCAAAACAGCAGCAGACATGAGAAACTAACTTTATAGGAACCCAGAGGAATTTTTTCCAAGTCAAGCTAGCCCAGTCTTTCTGAAGAGAACCAGTGAGAAAGTCTTTGCTCATCAAAATCTACTCTTCCTCTAGGGTCTCACTCAAATGTGATTTCTTTTGTGAAATCTTTCTTATCTTTCCAGCCAGAATCCATCTTTTCCCATGATATCTGTCCTGGGTCAGGTTGTAGCACTTCCCCAGCTCTCTCTTGCATGGTTTGTACTTCTGTCCTATTTCCTGTGCTGGTTGGTAAGCTCTTGGGAAGGCAGATTTGGTTTTCTTTTTGTGAAGGATGGTGGGAAAGAGGCTTCCATAAATCTGGTGCTCAGTAAGTCAAGATATAATTGCAATACTTCTAAAAAGAAAGAACCCCAGGGGTGGTGTGTTGCTTGAAGCAACTGGCAGGCATTATTCACATGGAATTCATAGATATCTTTGTTCTGGAGTAGGAACGCCTACATCTTTGAGAATGAGACATCTTTGAGAATGAGACCAAGGTTCCTGGGACCTCACAGATGGAGGAGGAGACCCCAGAGTGGACTGTCCTCAGTATGGTGCCCAGGGGTGTGAAGCTTCTCTACAGCACTCTACCAGCCTTGAGTTGGTAGCTAATCTCATTCCTATGCCAGCTTGTGCCCTGGTGTGGTTTAGCTACTCAAGAGCTGCTCCGAGGTCAGGGTTGGAGAAGAGAGCCGTGGACTTATGTTATACTCAGACAGGGGAGTGATGGTTAGCTGGGAGAGTAAGGACACCAGGGCAAGATGAAGGTGAGCCCCTCTCTGGCTTCCTTCCCCCTCCTGCCTCTTGCCCAAGGGCCGCAGGTTGCTAGTTGGCAGCCCTAGCAATGTGACAGTGGCTGAAGGGTGTGTGCAAGCATCTTTCTTCAGCTTCCTTTGCAGTCTGCCCTGCCCTGCCCACTCTCCACCCCCCAGCCTCCCGGCGCTCAGGGTGACTGCTTAGTGTTGAGGCACAGGGTGTGGGGGAAACTTGTCCTGTCATCACTCAGGCAGGGCTCAGACTTGGAACAAAGAAATACTTGGAATCCCTAGGCTTCCATGTGCCAAGATCTGGGAGTTATACATTGTATGCTCATTAAGAGAGCGGGCCTAACCCCAGAAGAAATGTCTTTGGACTTGGAGAATAAAATGGTGTCTAGTATCCTGACAAATAGTTCTGGATCAGATATAGGAGGGTCAGGGACCACGTCCTTCTTGATTCCTGAATCTTACAGGGAGAAGAGGAGACCTGGAAAAGGAGTGAGGACTCACAGACCCTTAGAATTAGGAGTGGGGGGTGCTGTGGTTCACTTGTTCTTAGCTCATGAGGGTCATATAGTCAAGGGAACAGAAAGGAAGCAGAAGCCAAGCTTGGACTAGTTAAGGTCTGGCTTGGACTAGAACGTAGAATATCAGCTAACTCAAGGCAATGGAGATGGGGAATACTGACCCCTCCACTGGTGTCCAGTACAGTGCTGGTTTGCTCATGTGCCATCTCAGGGCCCATGTGACAGCCCTGCTTCTGTGTTACTTTAGAGATCCGTTCACATTTCTTTTTACAGGTGCCTGCCATATTGCTGGGCAGTGTCCTGGGGACGTGGTAAGATGGAGACAGATAAGGTCTGTCTGCAGGGCCAGGAAAGTGGTGCTTCTGACACGTTTGCAGCATGCAGAGACCACAAGAGCACCTGAATGGGCCCTAACGCAGCCCTGGGGATATCAGATCTTCCTGAAGCTCAAAGGGCCTTCGTGACATGGTGTGGGGTGCAAGGGGGAGGGTGGATGAGTGATAAAGAGGATAGGTGGGCACATCTCAGACGGGATGGCGGGGGAAGCTGGTAAATTCAGATTCATCCTAAAATCAGTAAAAGGTTTCAAATGATGGGGTGACATTAGGTGTCCCTCTCTTGAAGGATATTTGGCTTAAGTGAGGCAGGTGGACCCGAGGAAACAGGACTAGAGGTGAGCTAGGGACTATGAGATGATCCACAGTAGTCACTGTGGTAACCTGAACTGGGAAAGTGTGTGTTTTGGGAAGGGGAGAGGGATAGGAATAGAGAGAAAAGAGCAACTTCAGGAAATGGGTTTAGGGATCCCAGGCCTGGATGGTGAGTGGGCTATGAGGATAGGGGGGCCAGAGGGATGCAGCCTGACTCCAAGGTTTAGTCTTGGGCCCACTATCATCACCTCAGCCCCATCTACTCAATTGCCTACATGAGAGAACTGAAGCTCGCAGAAGTAATTATTCAAGGCCAATCAGCTTGTAAACAGCAGAGCTAGCCCTCACAACCATCCCCACCTGACATCTTCCTGTTCCCAATGATTTCAGAATAATTGTCTTGTTCACAGCTGTCTGGACAATGTCCACAACCATCTTTGGCCAAAGCACTTGGGAAGTGGTGGCCTCTGCAGTGGTTAATGGAGATTGATTTTGAACCATAGAACTTACTAGAAGGAAATGTTACAAACCGCACCACCCAACCCCCTACCGTCCCGAAAGGCAGCCTGGGCTCAGGAAATCAACTCAATCCAAGCCCTGATTCCCCATGTCACAAACCTCTGGGCCTCAGTTTCCCAGCCTAAGAGTCACAGGACTGGACCAGTTGTCTTCACCATCATTTCAATATCATGTCGACTTTGACCTTCAAGCCCCAGATCAGAGAAGTTGACAGACAAGCAAATTTGGCTTTTAGGATTCCACATACCTGCAATGGGCTTAAACATGTTGGCAGAATTTCGACACATTCTGGGGGCCATGTCCTCTCTCGTGCTAGCTGTGACCTCTAGAAGGCAGGGCATGGCCAGGCCTGGCACACTGGTCAAATCAGAATCTACAGGGTGGGTGGGAGAGAAGTGTCTTTGGGTGTCCTGTTGATCCCAGCATCATGAGGACTGAGAACCAGCATCTAGAGGATGCTGGGAAATCACCTGGGTTTGCGTACCCACAGGAAGTCAGCAGAAGCCACAGGGGAGGTTAGCCCTGAGAAGAGTCAGGCATTCCAGAGTTAACCCTGACTCCTCTGATGCGGTGCCTGGTACTACCGAAAGATGGGAAGGGAAATTGATAAGAGATCCAGCCTTTCCCGCTGTGGCCTCTCTCCCTCCAAGCACCTTCCTGTCTCCTGCTCCCCAAGACATGGAATGGATGCTGTCACTCTCACCAAGCCCAGGGAGGAGCTGATGGGTTATAAGTCCCGTGAGAAAAGATAGAAATACTCTGGGTTGTTTGTTGTGAGATAAGATTATGTTCAATCAAGAGATGGGGAAAGATGCTGTGAAAAGAGATAGAAGTGCTCTCAATGACACCTCTAAGTTCCTCAGTAAGAATCTGTCAACAAAGTCAGACTGACACCCTGTGCAGGCACCACTCCAACCAGGAGGTGTAGGCAAGTAGGATGCTGGCTTTGACCTTCAGCCTCCAATCAGAGGAGGTGAGGAATGAGCAAACTGGTAAGTGTGAGAGGCTCTGGGCAGAAGAGGGTCTCTAAAACTCAGGTCAGGTAGTCTGGGAAGACTTCCTGGAGGAGCTAGTGCTTGAACCTGGTTTTGAAGAACAGGTTTGAATTATCCAGGTTAGAAAGGTGTGTGTGAACGTGGAAAGGAAACATTTCCACTTTTCTGTGAGACCCAATATTCCATCCAATCATCATTTCATTTGGTGCTGAGATGATACCGACTGGGAAATTCACAGGTTGGCATTTTTTCTCTTGGAACCCTGAGACTCAAGGGACTGGGAGGAAGGCTAGCCTCATCAGTACCGAGGGGGCATCAGAGACCCACATTTGACAAAGACAGTGATTCTTGAAGGAATCTTCTTTCTTACTGGTATCTCTAGGTATGATTTCCCTCTATCTCTCTAATATCTCATGAAACAGATGGAATTTTCTCCATTTTGTAGAGGAGAAAGCTAGGCTTAGAGAGATTGACTTCTCTATCAACACTCTTTCTTTATTAATGACTAATCTAGGGCTCAACATCTTTACTTTCTGGTTTAAGGTAAAGACTAGATTAATAAATAGCCATACCAAAGCAGAGCTTTTTTAAAAACCACATTTGCCTGCTCTATACAGAATTAAGGGAGGGGGGAAAGGAGGACTATCATCATATCATCATGAACCTTCCCCCACTCCCTGTTTAATCCCAGCTGCTTGGCTATCACAGCCCAGCAATATTAATGTTAATTAGGTTTTTTTTTTTTTTAGTTTGCCCGTGGATAATTACAGCATGCCATCTTAGCAAGCGTCTCCGATGATCACTTAACTCAAACCTGGAAAATGTCACAGCAGAGCTGCTGATGATGTCCAGGATTTAAGCAGAGGATCAACTTGACTTTTTTCAGGAACATTTCAAACAGTCACCAGAGAAGTAGATGCTCATCTTTGCCACAACCCCCCAGCTTTCCCAGTGCTAGTGGATTCCAACATACGCAGGGCATGTGTGGTCAAGATAATGAATACCTAGTGAATCAAAGCAGAGTACAGAGATTTGTGAAAAATATGTCCTAGTTCAGAATATTTTTCCTGCAAGTTGACTTTTAGAAAAATTAGATTGTTTTAGAAGTTTCCCTGTAGCTAAAATAGAGGTTGCTCTAGACAAAGAGAAAAATCACACCTGCAAGTTTTGAAAAATATTCTACTGAAGTAACATTGGTTGATCACATTACATAGGCTTCAGGTGTACATTATAAATCAACACTGGCATATGCTCCATTATGTGTGCCAAACAAATTTTAGATGAATGAGAAAACTACCACCAGGCTTCTGGAGAAGGGAGAGAGACTTTAATTTATTAGAAATTAAGGTATAATTTACATAGTATGAAATTCACCATTTCTGGAATGCTTTTCTCTAAGTTTTGATAAACACACAGAGTCTTGTAAGCACCACCACGATGCAGGTAAAGAAAATCCCATTACCTCCTAATTTTCTCTGGTCCCAGAGAAAATTCTTTGAGCCAACCATCTCACCACCTCAGGCCAGGATAAGCACCATCTATTTTCTGTCACTGTCCTATTTTGTCATATAATAGGATCCTGTAGATAAAGCTTTTGAGAGACTCCTCACTGTATACTTTTTTGTACCTCTTTAATCTTATGCCAACTCTATGTATTATCTATTCACAAAACAGACAGTTTCTAGAAAGTAAAGATCACACTTCTAATCCAATCCATGGATTAAAGAGCAAACCTGGTGGCAATTATAAAATACGTAGAACTGAATAATAATGAAAGCATTAAGGAAAGCTCATTCATGTGCTGGGTTTTGATAGTCACATACAATGGCAGTTAGCAAAGCCCAAGAATGCAATGAAAGAGGTATTTGAAGGAAAATTTATAAACCGAAGTGTACTTATTAGAAAACAAGGACTTTTTTAAAGAGTCTAAAGCACACTATTTTAAAAAACAGTGAAAGAAAACAGAGTATACCCAAGGGAACTCGACGGATATAAATAATCAAGATAATTATCAGATAATTTATGAATAAAGACCAAAAAATTATAATAAAAATGCCTGTGATTTGTATACTGATGCAAAAAAAAAAGCAACCTGGGTGGTGAGCCGTCCATGTTGAAGCATCCTGCCAACTTTGCCACCCGGCAGGTCTTCTCTGCCTTGCGTAATCCCATCCTCATCACCAATTGTCATTGTGACACCAATTATAGTGCTGGAATCAGACTCTTGGTAGGTTCTTTATTGGTTCTAGCAGTTACACTGATATACCAGGCAGGGCCAGAGCAGGGCCTGGGGGCACTGGGAGGCACGCCAGGCCCTTAGCCCCCCCCCAAGAATCTTCACATTCTTTCTCTGGGCTCTCTCTGGCATGCTCTCTCATTCCATTATCAACTCTGGTGCTCCTGTCTCTCCTTCCCCATGCTCTCTCACCCCAGGGTGACACCACCTTTCTTTTACTCTTTCTTCCCAGGCCCAGATGAACCCTCTCACTCATGTGCACACGCACTGGGGCCTGTATGCAATCTCCACACTCATGGGGACAGCACAATACCACAGGTGCTGGTCATAGGGGCTAATGGAGGAAAAAGCCCGACCAACTCATTTGCCCTAAATGAACTGAACATTGGATGTAATACGTTTGAGCCTTAGTTTTTCCATCTCTCAAATGGACATAACTACCTGCTCAGCGGTGATGAGAACTCCACCAGTAAGGAGTTGGCCATGTTAGATAACACTTCCTTGTCTACATGCTGTGGCCTTGAAGATCACAGAGCTCAAGCTGAAAGCTGGCATGGAAAGGATCAAAGCCACCTGGCGCTGAGTTCCACTGTGCCCTTCTGCTTGTCTTCACTGGGCTCTCTTGGGCATCCACAGTCATGCAGCTCTTGGCTGATGGCTGGGTTGCCTGAGGTGGCTTCACTCACCTGTCTGCAGGTCTCACAGGCTGCAGAGCTCCAATAGTGCTGCATGCGGAATGCTTACGAGGATGCCCTATGGGCCAGCGTCCCCCAGAAGTGGCCCTTTTGGGAACCCAGCTCCCCTGCTTTACTCTGCTGGCATAGAGATTTGCGGGGAATGTCTCTAGGGGCCATGTAATGAATGGCTGCCTCCTAAAGAAAACACATTCCTTTAGTCAAATGACATCAAAGGATATGTCAGACCTTTCCTGTGACCTGGCCCTACAGCTGAAATTCTACAGAAACTGATGAGTTACTACTCAAAATAGAAAAGTAAGTGAAGCAGTAGGCTTTTCAATAATAATGACTTGGTTTTGGTTTTTGGCTTTTTTTTTTCATGAAGTACTTTCTACTTAAGACAAACTTTACCACCAAATATACCAAAATACACCCTTTCACAACTCAATGACTGGTGTTTCTATATCTGAAATATTATGTAGGTTTTATTTAGTGAATATTTGCATTTTGGCAAAGAAATATTTTTATAAAAATTGGAAGTTTGTAACTTGTTGTTCATAGTATTTTTATATGATAACAAAATGTGTCCCTTTCTTGTGAATTTACAATTTCTAAATGAAGATAGGCAAATCTAAAATTGGGGGAAGAGTAGGCATTATTAATCCAAGGATGTATTGGCTTTTCAAAATGAGAAAATTGTTTCATTTTTAACACTAGCCGTGGGAGCTGTGTACTAGCAAACTGTATAGAAAGATTAATATTGTATCTAATTGCCCCTTCCCATCGATGAAACCAACCTGATCTTCGCCTAAAGTTCCTCTATTTTATAGTTGTGCTTGCGCAATCCTATTTCATGTCTTTAAAAAAAAATGTTTAAAATAGGAGCCATGGAACATGGCAAATGATTAAAAGCAGAGTGAAAATATTACAGTCTACAGGCATTCTTGACATTATAAATGATTTACTTTGATGATTTAATTTGGGATACTTTTAAAGGATACTTAATGTGTGCTTGTAATAATCTTTGAAGAGGTTGGATTAAATTTCTGCTCACTTTGTCATTTTCTACAACAGCAAAAAATAAATAAATGGCCGTGGGGATTATAGCGTGCTGTTAGGGAAGTTTTTCCATGAACTCTTACTTGTATGTTCCCCCCACCTGGATTTCTTTGTTCTCTGTTGCTGCTTCCCACCTCCTCCCTTCCTCCGCGGTTGGAAGGTACTGCAGACTCTTCCTGGGTCAGGTGGGTCTGATCTCACACTCCAGCCATGTGCTGAAACCCATGAATTACAGGCTGGCTTAAAACCACATCTGCTACTTTTTAGCTGTGTGATTGAGAACAAGTCTCTTAATCTCCTTCAGTTTAGTGTCTTTAACTGTCCATGGGGATTAATAATGAGCATGGTCAGAGCTGTTACGAGACTCAAATGAGATGATATATGGGAAAGCACTTAATAAGTTGCAAAGTGCTATAAAGATGTCAGTTATTATGGTAATTATTTTTATTAAAACTTGTTCACCAAGAGTATCCTCCCCAAATGCTTCACCGTTCAGAGTATGACTTCTGTGCCCGCGGCAGTAGAGATGGAGCTGGTAACTTCTTTGATCAGATGGCTCACTTCCTGGGTTGACCAGTCACCCATCCATCAAGCTACCAACACCTTGTGGACTTCCCAGCTTGTCAGTATGGCTAAGGAGAGCTCAACTGGAACATTAGGGAGAGATTTCAAAAAGAGAAAAGATGGAGGAATGTTTCCTTCCTATTGCTCCCCCCCAAAAAAAAAAGTCAATCACCCTTCTTTTGTCTCCTAGGTTATTTCTTTTCCCCAAGAAATAATTTTTATTATCTAGTAAATGAGGACAGTTGTAGGGTCAAGGATAAAATGGGACTCACTAAGTTCATTTAGTAGATACGCATGTGGATTTTCAGTGACACACCCAAAACCTGTGTAATGTTAAATTGCAATGTTATGTCAATAAAAAATAAAATAGAATTCATTGAATACAAAAGGAAAAACCACTTGATCATAGCACAAAAACAAAAAAAGAATCTTATCGAAAGATTAACAATTTAGGTTTGATTACTTTTCTAAAACCTGTCAAGACCAGATTGCTAGACTAGACTGCAATGCTGTCCAGCGGAACGCTAATGCAAGTCATAGACACTCAAGTCTTCTAGTAGCCATGTTTTAAAAGAAAGAAAAATGTGATATTCATAATAGTGCATGTGATCCAGTGTATCTAAACAACTATCATTTCAACACATAATCAATATTTTTAAAATTGTGGTGAAATATTTGTGGTTTTTCCTCACACCAATGAGCTATTTTAAGTGTTTTATCTCACACTCTCTAATCCTTCAAATTTTAAGATTACTTGCAGCCCATCTCAATTTGTACCTGCTACATTTCAAGTATGCAACCATTAACACGTGGCTTGTCATACTGGAGAGTGTAGGACTAAACCTCATTTAGGTTGAGGAAAGTAGAAAACACAGCTTCTTAAGGAGGTTAGGAGAAGACAAAGTGAGTACCAGAGTTGGGTTCATTTGATCTTTCTTTATTGGATATTTATTGAGCATTTACTTTGCACCAAGTGCCATGTTCTCAGCTCTGCAACCCACCTGCTCAATGACTTTGGGTAGGTCACTTTTTTCCCCCGACCTGCCTGTTTCACCTTTGAGGAAATTAAGACTCTCACACAGGAAGGGGAGAAATGTTTGTACCAGCTGGAGGAAGTGCATTTGGTGATCGTCAACTAACTGACAGCTGGGCCAGATCATCATACCAATTGCATTCATGGGTCATCTTGATGGAGCCTCTGCATCGCTTCCATATTAATGTCACTCTTCAACCCTGTAGGATTTTGCTGGTAGAGTTAATCACACAAGTCTTATCCATGGAAACACTGATTTGTTATGCTGATGGTGTCACCTAGCACCCACATTTCCTCACAGTGTCTTCTTGATGACCATCCTTTTAGGGAGGTTCTAAGAAAGAACTAATAAAGCAAGTCATAAATTCCTTTGTGACACCAAGTGCTTTATACATGCTAAGTAATCATTCTTGTCTATCCATAGGTTTAACTGTGGGAAGATGTCTGGGAGGTGTTACAAGGAGTGGTGCTGGGACATTCTTAGGACTGTCATTAGGCTTGGAAATAAAATCACACTCATTAGCTTGTAGGTGGCCATGACATAGGAATGATTGCAGCTCAAACAGAAAAAGGAAACAGTCACATTTCCTGGGAACAGGATGGCAGTACATCCAGCTGGGCCAGCAAGGGAAATCAGTGTCCAACGTCTGTGTGGAGAGAATGATTCTACACAGGTGTTTGGTAAGAGGGAGAGTGATTCTAAGAAAAAAGACGTGCTGGAAACATCTTCAGGAGATAATAATCCGAATATCAGATGTTATCCCTTGTAGTTGCAGCCCACGCTGACATTGCTAATAAGGAAACACAGGGCTAGGCAGGCATGGAAATCGCTAATGTGAGTTCAGTTGGTAAATGCCAAAAGATAATCTCTGATATAGGTACATAGCCTTTTAAGTTTGCAAAGTGCCTTCACAATATCATCCATTCGAGCTTCATAGCAGCACTGCCTGATGCTTGATAAATCAAACTGTGTGCTCCAGTCCTCATTTTAGAGATAAGGGGGTAGAGGCTCTTCATGAATGGCAGTTGTCTGCAAGAGCTGTGGCGTTTCTTTGTCCTCGCTACCTCTTGCTGTCTCCTCAGCTTTCCTCAGAACTGAACAGATGACTTCGAAAATGTCAGGCTTGGGAGTTGCTTAGAAGAGTGTGTGTCGGCAACAGTCACAGTGATGAAAGAACTTGCAGTTAACTGAAAGGTTGGCTTCCATTCTCTCATAAATGTGTAGACTTTTCACTCTGGACAGACTGGAAGGAAAGGAAAACTACTATTCTCATCTACTGTATTTCCAGCGGTATTAGCACAAAATATCTGGGGTTGTTGCTAAGAAGCACTTCCCTAGAAGTAAATGTGATTAACTTTATTAAGAATCCTAGATTCCATGTTTTATATGACAATATCTGCCCTTCGCCAAGCACTTCATAATTTATGGAATTTTCTCAGACATATCTCAATCAAATATTACCTCTTTCATACAAGAATTTGTTGAGTGAATGCATGCATGTAAGAATCTCTGTTTTATAGAGGAGAAAACCAAGGTGCAAAGAGGTTAATTGGTTTGTTCCAGAGAAGCGCAGACTTTCCAAGATCAAGTCTGAACATGTTCCAGAGGCATTCTGCCTTGACTTCTGGCTTCTGAACACACATCATGGACTGTCACTAAGGAAAACAATCATGGTCTCCATGAAGCAAGGTATCTCAGGATATCTCAGGTCTTTCTAATCAGTCTTCATCACTTACATTTCCGTGATCTGGATCATTATTCGCTTTCTCTGGAAGAGCAAGAGAAATACCAAATTGACTCTCTGCTTCCCAAACAGCCCAAGGCAGAGTGACCAGGCAGTGAAAAGCAGCCAAATTTCAAATCATATCATCAAGAAATAAAAGCAGGAGGATTAATCCATAAACAGTCAATCACAAGTGTGAAATAATGCCAGGAAAGAGAGTGGAAAAATATGCATGCCCCCTCCACACAAACACACATGTGCGTGCACACACACCCCAAACAGGTTTTAAAACTGAAATCCCAGTTTATGGGACAGATGTCTCAACAGAGAAGAGAGTGATGATTCTGCAGGAATCATATTTTGCAGGAATATCATGATTGGAGTGAAATTTAGGAGTTTAGAACTCCAGGTGTTCAAGCCCCTGAGAAGAAATGATGTGTTTCTATAAATCCAGAGATGTTAGAAAATTATACAAGCTGCTCTCAGGAAGGAGCCAGGCACTACTGGGCAAACTCTGCCTAGGAGGACAAACAGCTTATCTGGAATTTTCCAGAATCAATTCTCCAAATTGAAATGGACTTTAAATTGACTATCTAGCATAGCCCTCTTGACTTTAGCCAGCCTGCCAACTGTCTCCAAAGCATTTCTGTCAGAGTCATCAAGTCCATTTGTCCTTCAGTGGTGGATGAATCCACCATCTCTGAAGTACTGTTTATTTGAGTTCCCTAAGTGTTGTCTTTATGTTGGGCTAATCCTGCTACCCAGGTACTTCTGTATTGGAGCCCATTCCTAACAAAGCTAATACCTCTTTAACAGTCCATCAACTACTGGAAACCGTAATGCTTCTGTCCCAGACAGCTAAACATCTCTAGCTAAATACCTCTAGTTGGAGGGTAGCCCCTTAAAACATTCCAAGATTTGAACTGCCAGACCCATTATCATCATTGCATCCTCCTGGCTTTCAGGACTGAAGTTTGGACTCCAGAGAGTATGAACTGAAGAGGGCACTTGCTCTGGGTGGTTATGTGAACCTTACCTCTGACCTACTGGGTGGGAAGGGAGTGCAGGATGAAAGGATGGGCACTCACCTCAGGGCCAGGAGCTGCAGAACTGGTAGGGTCCATGGCCTGGGCCTGTCTGAGTTGTCAAGGCACCAGCAGCTCCATTTCAACACCTTGGCACCATGACAGTCATGGCCTGGCCTTGGCCCGTGCGTGTGGCTGCGGGCCCACCAGAGGGCTCAGGACCGCCTTCCCACGGGACCCTCCGGGCAGGCAGACTCTCCCTCCCTGCAGTTCAGGCAGCAGCCCCATCAGGTCGGCTCTTGTTCCAGCAAGTTACTGGTAATTTATACTCTGCCTGAAGCAAGGCCCACCCATCCTGGACCTTGAGTCTCTGGAACACAGATTCTCTCACTTCAAGAGGGAGAACGTGCCTAGTGAATTGGCCAGGAGTTCAAGGAGTGAGCAAGCAGAGCTGGGGCACTGAGAGGCAGTGTGGGCAGTACTGGCCACTCCTTACCACAGAGCAACCCCAGAGTTTTAAAGCTAAAACAGAGGTCACAGACCCAGCTCTCTTCTTGTAGATGAGGAAATAGGCCCAAAGGGTACAAGTGAGCCCCACAAGGGCTTATGGTGATACAGAGGTAGAAGTCAAGAGAAGGATCCAGGATCCATCTCCAGGAATCTGGAGCTGCTCATCTTGGTTTGTTCTGGACCTAACATGGCGGTTCCATCACAAGAGGGCACTGGATAGGGATGCTTCCTTTCTCCACCATTCCCGTAAGTTAGAGTGCAGGCACACATGCTCTACCTTTAGATTTTCTATCTCCAGAGCCTTACATATCACACTAAACACAAAGCACGGCCTGATGCACACACACCCTCTGGGTTTCAGTGACATGAGCCCTGGGCACCAGCTCCCCCACCCAACTCAAAACATGGCTACCATCAGCTCACCACCAAGATGGCGTCCTGCTCTGTATGAGATCTCTCTGTGGCCAGGCATCCCAGGGACATGTTGAGCTCCATTGCACAGGCATTTCAACCACTGTTAGCAAAATCAATATGGAAGTGTTATACCTGCCAATTGCTTCTTTTACTGTCATGAGAGAAGGAAGACATTTAAAGATGAAACAGGTGGCACCGCTGTTTGTAAAGGGCATGTGGGTGAGGAGGGCAGAGGCTCCAGCTTCCCCATGTGATATTCTGGGGGCAGGGTCTCTGAGGAAGCCTTTGTCAGCTCTGAGCCTGATCCTGGTCAGTTCCTTGTGCTGTTACAGCATCATTGAGGCCACTGCCTCCTCACAGTGGCTTGTACTCCCAGAGCCTGGCCTCTCCACTGCGATGAGGCAGGAACAGATGAGGTCATGGGGAGTTTCAAATGACCCTGCTTCAGCTTGTTGTATAATGTGGCTAAGTCCCCCACCTCCCTTTCATACTTAAAAAAACAGGGAATCTGATCAGATGAGTATTTTCCAAAATGGCCTGTGAAACATTTATTTTATGGACCTCTACAAGGATTTGGTGGAAGCAGCACAGAACCATTTTTGCTTGGAGATTTGCATACACGCAAGGGCATCACAGCTCCGAGAAGCCTGATGATAAAGACATCAACTTCATTTTACTTTAACTTTCTCCAAAATCTCCGCACCTTGTGCTATCTGAGGAACTGGTGTTCTGAAGCTGACAGCTTGGAAAACCCCGAAATAGATCATCTCTGGGTATACTTGAAACTGCATCACCTCTGGAGATGAGACAGCCACCTCTGGAGAAAAGACCACAAGCTTTGAGGTCTTGGATTTGAATCTTGCCTCTGCCTTTTAGTAACTATAGTCTTCAAAATACTTAACTCTTTGACATGAATTTCCTCATGTAAGGTGTTAAAGTTACTTCACCTGTCTGTTAAAGTTAAAGCTTGTTAGAGGTATTAAGTAAACTGAGAGGTATCAGGTACTTAGCACAGTAGGCCTATAGCAAATAGTAGTTCATCTGCCCCATTTACTCCTGACACTCTTCTGCCTCTCACACCAGAGCCAGGACTGTTAGGGCAGGAACACAACAGAAGTACCTGTTGAGTTCAAGTCCTCACATCACCCCAGTCACATTCTCCCTTTCTTGGAAGAACCACACCCCAGCAGGACCAAGGTGAGAGGGCCAGGAGGAGGGTTAGCAGAGAATCCTGCCCTTCTTTGCCCAGTAAGCATATCTTCTCTTTGCTAGGCAACTAGGTGCTGTTGGTGAAAAGAAGATAAAAGAGTGCTTTCAAACTCTTCCAGAATGAATACCTGTTGTCATAAATCTACTACCTAAAATAGCAAACCCATCCCAAGTCCCAGCTTGAGGGCAAAGCCTTTGGTCTGTTTGCCCAGGCAAGGAGCTGTAACAAAGGTGGCAAGCTGCATGATGGTTAGCCCAGAATGGCTTTGAGGAACCTTGGCACCATATGGCCCTTGTGATACCTGCCCTTAGAGCAAAGCCACCGCCTGACAAGCACAACTCATGCAAGAGGTTTGTGCTTGAGATGAGGCTTGACTCTGGTGGAGCAAATAAGGTGCCCACCAGAGAGGCCAGAATGGGAAACAGGGGGCAGTTATTAAGCATGTCAGAGTCATTGTGGACTCATCTCATTTTTGCACTGTCTTTTCTTCCTCCCTTCCTTATAGGATGGACAGCAGGACAGCACCAGAATAAAGAATAAAGGCCCTGGGGCTGGACATAGCTTCAAACTTACTCTGCCTTGGACAAGTTATCAGCCCTCTGAAGCTTGGTTTCTTCTGGTGTAAGGTAAGGACAACCATCCCGATCTCATAGGGACATCACAAAGGCCAAGTGAACCAATTAAATGTATCCTTACTTTCAAAACATATTTACTCAAAGGAGCTGGACGCTTAACTTATGGCTGCATAAACCTATACACGATGTTGCAGCAACTTTACTCATAACTGCCAAAACTTGGAAGTGATCAATATGTCCTTCAGAAGGTGAATGAATAAATAAATAAGTAGTGTAGGAAAGGAAGGAATGAGAAAGGAAGCAAACTTACTTAGGTACACAGAGAACTCTGAAATAAGGGCAAACTTTTTTAATTCTCGTGGTTCTGCTTATTTAATTATGCATGAGAAAAAAGATTAACACATCAAATCTTTTATGGATGTTATCAATAGATACATAGCTAGTGTAGGTGTTTAATTTAGATAAAAATGAAAAGAGTTGATTTAAAGAACATTGTGAAGTAAATGATGGTATAACTGGTATGACAAAACCCGTGGATGCACTATGTGAGTGACTGAAGATGGAAACACCACAGAGGCCACATGACATGCTGACGCTTAGCTTTGCTGAGGGTCATTTCTCCTCCCTGCCTTTCCAGTCCCAAGAAAGCTTGGTGGTTTCTTACAAAACTAAATATGCTTTCACCATATGATCTGGCAGTCCTGCTCTGTGGTATTTACTCAAAGGAACTGAACACTTAGCTTATGGCCACATAAACCTACACACGATGTTACATAAGCTTTATTCATAACTGCCAAAAGCTGCAAGCAATCAATATATCTGTCAGTAGGTGAATGAATGAATAAATAAATAAGGAGTGTAGGAAAGGAAGGAATGAGAGAGGAAGCAAACCTACTTACTTAGGTGCTACAAAACTCTAAGTCTACTTCAATCCTACTCTTATTCCAAGTGTCCTTTTGCATATAAATGGTCTCTTTACCTTCTTTTCTTGCCAGATAGAGGTCTTGGCTGTCCTATTATCATACTCTTTTCCTTTTAATCTTCTGATGTATTCAGGTGTTAGAACCTCTAGCCATCTCTACCAAATTCTCATTTCTAATACAATCCAAAAGAAGTCTTCCAAAGATTTCCAGGTGAGCATTTTAATGGGAGAGAGGGAAGATGGGGTTGGAGAGAGAGAGAGAGAGAGAGAGAGAGAGAGATTGAGTTATTTTTGGAGAACAAGAAGCAGACATTTGTGCAGATTGTACAGTCTGATCATGACTCCTGAAACCTTGAGACAGTGTTTCCTAAAAGGACCTTTTTTATTTTTGAGGAAGTGGAAATCTAGAAAAGGAAAGTGACTTGTCTAAGGAAATAGAAGTCTGTAAATCTGAATATCACTGTTCTTGGTCCTACTTCTGATATGATGGGAAATATGGGTTTTACATTCCTAGATGAACCAAAGCATGTTTCCTCAAAAATAGGCTCTGCTATTAAAAACAAAATAAAAACAGAAGCCATGGGAAATATCTCTAAAATCCAGACTCCCCTCAGATCAGGGCCTCAGCTCTTGTATGACATAGAGGAAGAGTCACCTCTATGTAAATGTCCAAGTAATGTCCCTCACACAGAGCACAGAGGCTGGAGAGGGCCGGGACTCAACTGCCACAACTCTTGTTCCTACTGAAACTTAGCAGACTTCCTCAGTGAGTGTCCTTCCCCTGCAATTATGAGAGACTTTGAATCATTTTATGTCATGTGGGCAGTTTGTCTGTTTGTCAGGGGGATCCGTTGCATTTCCCACTCCACCATCCAACTGGACACTTCTCAAACTGGCTTTTGACTTCCTTCTTCTCTTATTTCAAGACCATTTTGCTTTCTATTATATGGAACATTAGATTTTTATATCATATTAAATACTTTTTTATTTGTATACATCCAACATCACTACATGCCTGGCCAAATCCAAGTGACCAAATACAGAACCCTGACTCCGAATGGTGGCTGGGAATTGTTAATTACTACTGGTGGGAATGCAGAATGGGGCAGCCACATTAGAAGGCAATTTGATGGTTTCTTACCAAATTAAACACATTTTTATCATACAATCCAGCAGTCATGCTCATTGGTAGTTACTTAAAGGAGCTGAAAATATACCAGTGCAAGGATGTTATTGCAGTTTTACTCATAAATGCCAAAACTTGTAACTTATAGTTTGACATGTACATATACTATGATCCCAACTATATGACATTATGGAAAAGGTAAAACTATGGAGATAGTAAAAAGACCTGTGGTTGCCAGAGGCTGGAAGGAGATGAGAATGAGTAAACTGAGCACAGGATTGTTAGGACAATGAAAACATGCTGTAGGATGCCACATGGTAGAAACATGTCATCATACCTTTACCCAAATCCATAGAGTCCACACCAAATGTGAACCCTAATATAAAACAAAGATTTTGGGTAATTTGTGATGTGTTATTGTAGCTTCATTCATTGTAACAAATGTACCTCTGACGGGAGATATTGGTAATAATGGAGGAGGCTGTGCAGGTGTGCAGGCAGACAGTATATGGGAAATCTCTGTACCTTTCCCTCAATTTTTCTATAACCCATGACTCTCTAAAAACAGTCTTAGGTGGAGAAGAGTAAAATCAGGTGAGAAATGAGTACAAGAGATTAAGATGATGGTTCATGGGTGATAAGGTGGTGGGAGAACCTCAGGGTAAACAATGATGTAATATATAATATATATATACAAATACATATGTGCAATCAATTTAAAAAAGATAAAGTCTTAATAACAAAATCACTGAGCCAGGCACGGTGGCTCGTACCTGTAAGCTCCGAGTCCCGCCTGGGGCCCGTAGCGAGACCTAGTTGCAAAAAAATAGCTGAGCATGGTGGCGCGTGCCTGTAATCCTAGCTACCTGGGAAGCTAAGGCTGAGGATTGCTTGAATCTGTGCTACCCCGGGCAATGAGAGCCTGAGATTCCACAGGCAAAAATAGCAAGACCTAGTCTCAAAAAAAAAAAAATAATAATAATACAAGCACTGCATCTATGACAGATACCGCTGCTTACTGAATTCATATCCATTCTCCATTCTTACTAACAGAACCCCAATTGTATATGGAAGGACAATTGTGTTCTCAGGTGCCCAGAAGTCAGAGAAGCACACAGGCAGGGGCTCTGGGATTGAGGAACATGCAGGAACACTAGTATCTGTTGAAGCAACAGATATGACCAGATTATCAAGCTCCACTAACATACCTTACTTGTAAAGATTAATAGAAAGATAGGAAAGAATAGAGGATAGAGAGGAGATGACTTGATTAGCAGGAACACTGGAGGCCCCCAGACAATAGTCACTGATCACCGGACCTTAGCTTGTGCCAGACCATGATGCATTCCTGAATAGACATCCCCACGCATGCGCATTCCCTAGGTATTAGCCCACCTCCTCTGATCTTTATCTTTCCTTTGCTTCTCAATACATGCAAGACTGTCCTTGCATCGGGGCTGTACTACCTTGACCTGCCCCTCTTGAGGGAGTCATGGTGCAGTCCCTCTGGGAACTGGGCTTCTCTTTGCTCCAGTCATTGGAGTTCTGAGCAGTCTTTATCATCCTGAGCCATCCCAGTGCTGTTGCCATAATAAGCTTAGAAAGAAAACTTCTTCCCAGCCACACAAATCTAAGCTACAAAATGGGTGCCGAAGTTGTGTTATAATTAATTTGACAGAATAAGTCTATTTTTCCTTCATGATCCCTGTGCACAAGTCCTGTCACAGGTCTAGGAGCCAGCTTTGTTAGGACTTCCCAGACCATTATCTTCCACAGAGATGAACAGAGCCATTTCCAGAACCTGCCCCCTTCCTATTGTCCTCTTTTCTGGGAGGAGAGTCCTAGTATCATTTGCAAGTCACACTTCCAGTTTAGTGAAGATCCTTCCTGTGAATGCCTGTGTTTTGCCAGGACAAGCCTTAGCCTTCTTGCATCTCATAGGTTTTATTATGGATGCATGAAACTAAGATCTAAATCTGTTGCTGGGGAAATTCCTACTTGTCCTTCAGAATAAAGAAGCTTTAGTATTGAATAAATTTGGAAGCCCTTAATTGCCAATCAAGGCCTGCCAAAAGGCAATACTCAAACTAAAATAATTCACGAATAAATCATCTGGTGCTGAATGCATTTTTCTTCTGCTTATTCAATATGGAACAAGCTCAAATCAGAACGGAAAAAGCACCCTCTGCACATACTCATAGCCACATCCTTTGAAAAGATATTGACGAGTTTGATGACTAAGTATGATGGTTTGGTGAGAATGGTGGGCAGCTCATGGGAAGAGCTGATCAAGTGTGATCAAGCCTTTTCTGTATGCAACTCCCTGGACACACCCTCAATTTGCTGTTTCTCAGCCTTTGCTGAGAATGCCCTTTCTTCCAATTCTTGCTTGTTCTCATCTACCTCTTAAGAAAGAAATGGCCCAAGTATTGTCTATTCCCTGAGTCTTTTCTGTCCTTATCCCATTTTGATCATTCACTTCCCTTATTGATAAGTCTATGGAGACCTGTGGCAGTTTCTGTATTCTGCTCTCATCTCCTCTGTTCAATCATCAACTCTTTACAGTCAAGGACTATTTTATTATTAGCACCTTTTTAGAAAAAGAATAGAGAGAGGAGAGGAAGAGGGGGAGGGAGGATGGTTTGGTGGAGGGTGAGTGGGACAGATAGATGCAGATATGGAAAAGCAAAAATGTAAGCCCAAAAATTAAAAAAGAAAAACTGGTTTCTCACTTGTTATATAGTTAATTTATTTATTTCTTTTATAGATACCAGACAATATAGCAAGATAAACCATTTGTATTTTCTTATGCAACATTCTCGGCTTTTTTGATTTCTACATTTGCCATATGGGTGCATCAAAATTGGATTATCCTATAAAGTTTTAAAAACCGACTTTACATTACTTTATGTCATTATCATCTTTCTGTGATATGGTCATTTTTCAAAAATGGAAAGATGTCATCTGATTATAAAAAATATGTTCATTGCAAAAAGTTTGAGAAAACACAGAATTGCCTAAAGAATCAAAATTATCCTTTAGTTCACCATGTCAGCATGTCTCTATATGAGTATATAACTTTCTATGTACTAGACATACCAGATTTTTTTCTGTGAGAGCAAATATATGTATATGTTAATGATTAACATATATTTAAATATGCTTATTCACACAGTTTTCTTTTCTGGCTACACTGAACATCTTCCAGTGTCAAATACTAAAATATCCATATTGTCCTTTTTAATATCTGCATAATAATGTATGAATTTGACATTGTTTAATAAAAGTCCTATCTTTGGACATTTACATTTCCCTCCAAATCCTTCCTTTTATTAACAAATCTTATGGATCATCCTGCTTACCATTTGTAGAGACACAGTTTTACAGATTTGAGTATAAATTGCCCTTTATAAAATGTGTTCCTTTTCTTGATCTTCAAAAATAACTACAGAGACTGGATTTCTGGGTTCCCAAAATGTTTACTGAGAGTCTTACACATGGTGGACATGATAAATGTTAGATGAAGCGATGAACAGAAGCCAGAAGAAATTCTCTGTCCTGTCTGCTCATCTTTCTTCTTTTCCTTTGAAAACTCAGTGAAAGATCTATTAATTCTTCAGGCATCTCTACAGGGCCCAGATTAGAAGCAGGGCCTGTGTAAACTAGCCAGTCTCAATTCTTTTATCACGTTGGATGCTTTAGGGCTCTGAGAGAGAACCCTGTTCTGGGAACCACGGGGAGGAGCCAGAGTGGATTCCCAAAGGCTGTGAGACCCCCCACCCCACAGTGCCTCCCCACAGACACCCCTCCTGTGACAGCCCTCTGCCCCCTTCTCAAGCTTTGGGTTTCCACCTACATCACATTTATATCCAAATGGCTTTAGGGTATGTCACATGACAAAAAATAAAAAGCTCTGCACATACAAGGTACCTGAGAGCATCCAGCAAACGTAATTTTGATCATACATTTTCCTGAAACCCATTTACTGGGTGGAGATGAGGTGGGGAAGGCGAATGACTCCTGGAATCTGGAGTTTTGGCTTCTGCTCAGGCACGCATCCCACATCCGGCCCAGGTGTCCATCTCCCCTATAGCGTGACCTTTGCACTAAAATCTGCCTAGGCACTCAGTCAGGATCAGGGGAGACGGCAACTAAAACAACAGACTTTGGGGGAACTGTACACACACTTAGCAAGGCCATATGTACTGTTATTGGTAACGTGGAGAAGATTTTCCCTCCTCTTGCATGCCTGACCCCTTTGGCCTTTCTAGGGTGGGTTTCTCAACTGAAAGAAAATCAGTGATGAAATGGCATGGCAAGAAGAGCAGCATGAAGGCAGTTGGGAAGAAAGAGTGCGTGTGGGGCAGCCAGGAGGCCCTCATTCTAGTTCCAGGTGCTGTGAGCCTCAGTGTCCCCAGAACGTTGAACACAATGACCCCTGTATGCTCTTTGGGCTCTGGATTCAGGTCAGTTATTCTGAGTCCTACGCCAGTCATTTCTCTGAAGACCTCAGTTTCGTCCTTTGCAAAAGAAGGGGTCAGGCTGGTCATTTCCTTTCTGAGAACTGACATAACCCGGTGCCCTGCCCTGGTCCCTGGTCCTCTAGTGTGCTCTCTGTGCTAATCTCAGGCAGATCTACCCCCAGCCTTCCGGGTCATGGCCTCGGAGCCCACACCTGGTGGACTGTGGTTTCCTTCCCTCTGTGTGGTGTTTGAGCTGCATGGTCACAAAGGGCCTGGTGACAGCTTGGTGAGTATACCAGGCCCTGCACCGGAGGCCTCAGACCCAGCGGGGTGCCGGGGCTGCCCACTGCTGCAGCTTCCTCATACCCAGGATTAAGGTTCTCATTCTGGTGAAGGCGGAGCCCGGTGTCTCCAGCCCTGGCCCGGTCCTCAGACACGGTGTGCTCCAGATGAACTCACCCACTGCCTTTTCCCAGGACAGCTGCGAGCTCTCCTCTCCTTCTCTCCTGCCTGGAATGTCTCCCTCCATGAACTCGTCCTTCAGGATGTGCCTGAAATGCCTCTTCCTCAGCAAAGAGCTCTGCTTCATCTCCACAATGGGCATCCATCTCTCCCTCCAAATTCTTTCCGGGAGGAGTCCTGACCTCTCTTTAGCATTTATCGGTTTCTGACATTTAATAAAAGCTCTTTTGTTCCCCTACTTCACCTGGGCCAGGTGCCTCTCTGTGCCGACAAGCCTCAGACACCAAGCGTGCGATGAGAAAACAGACACATCTACACTACCTTTAAAGTTTGCTTGGTTTTATTTGTTTGGGGAGGAGCAGAAAATGTGGGGCAAAATACATGAAAGTTGAGGTTTCGCTCTTGTTCCAGAAGGATTCTGCCTTCCTGTTCGACCCAGAAGCATTCGTGTCATCATCACCCATGTCAGTGACCACAGTCTCTGGAAAGACCTGGGTTTTGCTGGGCTGGAGGGACTTGGCATCACAGAGGGACATGGCATCACAGAAGGACCTCTGCCCTCAGCTCCTGGGTCCAGGGCCTAGGGTGTCTCCTGTCAGCAGTGGTGTTTTGTCGATAATGAACTTGACCTCTCTCAGCCTCTGGTTTCTGGTCTGTAAAGCAGAATAGCAAGACCTCCATAAAGAAAAAAATATCGTGAACAAACACATACAATTTCCCACAATACAGAATTGCAGTCAGAAGATGAATAAGGTCTGAAGCTCTAATACTGGTACAGTGATTATAGTCACAGACACTATTTTAAACACTTCAAAGTTGCTAAGAGACTAGATCTTAAGTGGTCTCACCACAAAAAAGCAGCAACTATTATGTGATATGATAAAGGTGTTACCTAATGCTAGCGTGATAGTCACTTTGCAATAGATACAGGTATCAATTTGACACCTTGCACACATTAAGCTTCCACAGTGGGATGTGTCAATTATAACTCAAAAAATATTAAAGCCATTTTTAAAAAAATCGTAGTATCTCCTTTAGCAGGTCATCATGAGGCAGTTATAGATGGGATATAGGGAAAACAAAGAGGAAAAGCCAAAACAAGCTAACAACCAAACTGAAGCAGACAGCTGGGGAGGGTGGGGTGGGAGAGGTCAGGGAAGGGATGAGTACAGAGGATTAGAATGATGGTCCACAGGTGATATGGTAGTAGGAGAACTCCGGGGAATTCAATGATGTAATATACATATATAAATAAAATTATTAATTAAAAATAAAGTGAACTGATGTAAAACCCCCAGCACAGAGCCTGGCATCAGGAGATGGCGGTCTACCACATGGCCTTCTAAGGAAACAGCACTGAAGGTTCAGAAGGTACATCCTCAGGTGTCTGAAGAACGACACACACCTGTTCAGGATGCTTAGGGCTGGAGAAGTGAATCCATATTGTTCTTCACAAAGGGTTTTTTTCTCTTATTTCATGAGTCTTCCAAATATTATAAAGGTTTCATAGACCCATTTTTAAGGGAGAAACCTTAGGTTCAGAGAAGTTAAGTGATTTGCAGAGAGCATGCGTCTCTGAGACTTCAACCTAGGTTTGCTTGTTTTGTGGCAAACCCTCTTTTCACAACATACTGCAGTGACCAGGAGGAGGGGTGAGACTTGCTTTAGGCCTGGTTGATGATGAGATTAGGCTATAGAAAGAACTGGAAAGGTGTTCCAGGAGGGGGCATTTTATAAACAGGTATAGAGGCAGAGACAGTGACGTTGGGTTCCAGGAAGAATGATTAGATAGGAGAGTTCATGTGGGAGTAGAAGAGAAACAATGGAATTCAGGTTGAACATATACTGGAGGGCCTTGAATGCCAAACTAAGTGATATGGGCCATAGTATTAGGCCATAGGGAACCACCAAAGGATTCAGGGGAAGGGAGTGACATATTGCACCAAGATGGTGAGAGGCCTTCAAATCATGACTCATTGGGAATAGTTGAAGAAGCTGATGGGTAACTAGAAAGATAAGACTTTTGGGGAAAGATGGGGGTATTTGCCAGGCTATGGAGAAAACACGCTCTTCTGGTAAACAGACTGGGTTCATGTGGTTTCAGTGAAGGTTTGGGGAAGAGGCAATGAGGATCAGTGGATGAAAATTCTAGGGAGGCAAATTTTCAATTTCAATGAGGAAGACCCTTCTGGTCCTTTCACTGAACTTTAACCTTAAGTTCACAGAGAGCCCACTGCAAGCTCCAGGCCCAGAGGTTGACTGGGGTTGAAGCAGGAATGGAGATATAAGTTCCTGCCCTTATGGAGCTAAAATGGGGAAGATGTGCCTTAAAGAGAGTCACCCCAGAACTGAACATCACCCCAGAACTGACAGCCAGTGCTGTCACTGTCACTGAAGCTTTCAAGAGAACTGCATCAGGAAAGGGGGTTCTTGGTTCTTGTGCAGGGACAAAACTGGGCTGGATGAATACTCCGAAGACTCTCTGCCGCCAGACATGTTGTGAAATCTTCAGCAACCCCAAATCCTTTAATTAGAGGGACAAAATAGGCAATTGATCGATGAGCATCTCGTTTTTTTTTAAAAGCCCATATTGACATGCTCCCTCTTAGCTGGGGTTTGAGAGGCAAAGTGTGGCCAAGCAGGAATTTCACCCTGTGTATAGCTGAGTGACTCCACCTATGAGTTGAAAATCATTTAGCTGAAATTGTGACATCGCGTGCAAATTATGGCCCGCCTGCAGACTGGGGCTGCGGCTGCCTCTGTGGTGCAATCCGCCAGCAGCTAACATTAAATCGACTCAAGGTAGATTCCTTCCAGGGTGGTGGAGACAGGGCAGCAGAGACAGGTGCCTATGGCTGGGAAGTTACAGGTACAGGCAGACAGGCAGGAGCAATAGGGAGGGGTGGAGGCAAAATGGTGCAAGCCTATCCTACCTACAGAGGAACATCATACCCATGACTCGGTGGTTTGGTGCCTTGCTGCTGCCTGAGGAGGCATGTGGGTAGACTGCTGAGGAAACTGAGGGTCATCATAGTGAAAGGCTCCCCCATTGTCACACAGCAGGCAAGATACTGAGCCCAGTTTCCAGTAGGGTCTTGTGAATCCATTCCAGGCATCTTTCCACCCCACCATCATGGGGTCAAGACTGGCCAACTATAGACGCTCCTAAGGGAGACCAGTGACATGGTGCCATGGCCACATGTGTGGGCTGCATTGGAAAAAATCTGTAACTCTCAGGACTGTGGGCTCAGGGACAACGAGCACTAATGACAACACGATTCAGGCCCAGGTGCAGGGACTGAGCACTTTATACTCCTCGGCTCCTCTGATTCTTACAGGAATTCAGGCCCTGCTGTACAGATGAGGAAATGGAGCCTAGGGGGGAGGGGACTTGACAGAGCCAATTTGGACCCATGTCTGGATGACTTCAGGGTGTCCCTCCAAGGGCCACACTCCTCCCTGTCCCCTGCGCTGGTTGCCCATTAAAAGCAACGTCCAGGGGCCAATTCTTGGCTTCCAAGCCAACAACGGCAATAATAATAATAAACAAGACCTTCTTTTTCTTTATGCTATAGCTGAGGGCATGGGGAGCTCATCTACCAATGTCCAGCCAATTCTGGTCACAGTTCTTGGGACTCTTGGCATCACCCACTGGGCATTAAGAGGGCTTTGCCCACAGTCACGCCCGTCCTAGGAAATCCCCAGGAGCCCAAATTCCTACAGCAGGCCACGACCTCGGGGTCAGCGTTCTCTGCTGTATTTCTCCTACCCTCTACTCTCTTCCTGGTTGCTCTCCAGCCAACAGAGGTCATGTTCTAGAAGGCATGGTCAGAGCCACCTCTGAAGTTACCAGAGACCTGGGAAAGGCTGAGGTCTCACCTCACACAACTGACCTTAAAGTTAAGCAAACAGATTCTGGGGTCACTCACCAGCAGGGGTGTGTGCATCTTGTAGTTGCACAGAATCAGGTTAGCTCATTTCTTCCCCCTGTAAGGTAAGAATGAGCAATCCTGTGTCACAGGGTCAATAGAAGGCACAGAACAGTGGTCTGCATCAAGTGCTTTGCAGTCTCCGGATCTGATGGTGATCACTGGTCCTATCTTGACGGTGATTGATTCACTTATTCAGAAGCAAGTGCTCCTGCCGTGTGTGCTAGGTTCTGAGAAGTCATGAATAATGCACAGCCTGTACCTTGAAAGACTTCAGTCTAGGAATAGAGCAGATAAGCAAGTAATTCCAGTGTGTGAGACATGTAAGATAACAGTGTACCAAATGCTATGGGGGCCCAGAGGACAGAAAGGACACCCATTTCTGGGTGTCCACCTTGTCTCAGCTTCTCCTTGAGCAGAATGTATGATGGTGTTAGGGCTTCATTCCCCTCCGGTTCTGGGGAGACTTGAGAAATACTAGCTCCACCATAAGTCTTTGAATTATCACCATTGTTATTATTATTGTTTTTATTATCATTATTATTATTATTATTATTTTGTAGCCTAAAAGATTATCTTTGCTTTATTTAATTCATCTGTTTGTTTTGTTTTTCTATGTTTCACACTGAGCAAAATCATATGGTGTTTGCCTTTCTCCATCTGATTTATTTTGCTAGCCTAATCCCCTCTAGATTCATTCATATTGTTGCAAATGGCAGGATTTCATCATATAGAGAGAGAGGGAGAGAGAGCTGAATGGTATTCCATCATTCCTCTATACCACATTTTCTTTCTCCATTCATCTGTCATTGGGCACTTAGGTTGTTTCCAGCTCTGGGCTATTGTAAATAAGAAACTGTTTTTTTGTGTATTTAAATCCCTTATCTGTCATAGAAAACCTTCGCACTTGTAAATATCCACGATGGGATCTTTGGAAAGATACGTTCCTTTATAAACAATAAACAAACAAAAAAAGTAGCCTGTTCACATCCTTGCCTCTTTCTTTCTAACCTTTGTACAACCCGGGACTAGAGCAAGTCCAGGCCATACCCTGCAGTCTTAGAGAGAGCACCTAGTGGAATCATGGTGAAACCCTGCAACTACATGCTCATCAGCTGTCCCCAATGACTCATTAACAAGAACAGTTTCCCCCCATCTGGAACCAAACTGACGTTCCATTCCCAGTAATATCTGGACTTAATCCATCATGGTACATGCACATATTTTCCCCTTCATTGTCTCAAATTATTCCCACCATGGACAAGAGGCAGGCATGGGTCTCCCCTGTCATAGACAAGATTTTGGGGTGCAGTGAGGGCCGGCCAGCCATGCACTGGGACATCTCACTCCAAATCAAATGTCCTTTTGCGGCACTATCACCTGTGCATCTGCAGAACACTGCTCTGTGTGTGGCTAAGAGAAAGGACTCCACGATGTTCCCTTTCTGAGACCTTTCCTTAACCCGCAGAGCTTCACAGCACCAGCTCTGGACAAGATACTTCAAGAAAAGCATGTCACCATGTTTTGAACCCTACCACCCAAGCCCTTGTCCATGTTTGGGGGGGGAAAATCATCAAAAAATGAACTCTTTGCGCTTTTTCTTTTTTCCTCTCTTCTCCCCAAGCTGGTCTTGCACAAGCAGGGTGACCTTCCATTGGGTGACAGGTATGTCGTAAGTGAAACGTTTACAGGCACTACAGGAATGACCTGGTGCCTCGCCCACCTCATTAGAATTTCTAATTGGGGTGTGTAGGAGAGGCTTCTATAAATGGTAAGGCGATCCCCGGCAGCCTGTCTCCCCATACTGGCCGTGCCATTCTGACAGCCCGGAGAAGAGGCAGAGGCAGGCGAACCATGGCTGGTGAGTGCGCGGCATCTTCTGTCCGTCTTCCTTGCTGGAAGCCCATGCTGCTCCCCAGCCAGCTGGAGAGGCCGGAGTGTGGGCCCAGCGCCACGGCTGCCTCGGGTGCTCTGATGGCTGGATGGCAGCGCTTTAAGGTTGTACACTCAGAGGCACCTCGCGCTGCTGACTGCCCAGCCCTCTACTCTGGGCCTGGGGTAGAAAAATATGCTTGGAATGTGGTCGTGAGTAATGGACAGGGATCCCACGCGGCTGGAGGTCATGTCCCCTTAGACAGATGGGCAAGCTCGGCCCTGTCCAGCCGTCTGGGACCTGCCTCCCATGTTTCTCAATGATGTCGTGCCCAGCTGTCAGTAATGTAGGCAAAAAAAGCACATCTCAGAACCACAAGGGAGTGAGAAAGTGACGGCGTGTGAGTTGATTTAAGGAAGCCATCAGCAGCGCTGGCACGCTCCTAAGTAAACTGCACGTTGGGAAGCGCCGGCAGGCTCTTTGAAGTGACTTGATGAGCTGAAGGCTCGCAGAAGGCGCAGGTGTGCCGCAGACGGTCCCAACCAGCAGCGCGGAGGGGGGTGGAGAACAGTGCTCAGCGCAGGTGCACTAGCTCCGTGGTCACTGTCGAGGACCGGGCTCTGGTTAGGCAGGGTCCCTGCCGAGAAGCGGGCTAATTATTGCTTGTCATGGTGCTCGGCCTCGTGGGTTGACAGCGACGCCAAACCCAAACAAGGCATGAGTCAAACCTGTAAAATATTGTGAATGGCGGTTAGAACTGCGAGGATTTCTTCAAGAAATAGCTGAGCGAGAGGCAAAAGGCAAACGCTGGCAGCCTCTGAGATCTTAAAGACCAAGACAAGGTGGCTGCAAAGGGGGCCCCGCCCTCTCCCTGCTTCCTCCTGTGAACATGCAGCTTTGCAGGATTACTGAGAAAAGGAGTTTTGCTCCTGAAAACTTGAGCAAAGGAGGATGTCAGTGGATCTCTCTCCCCTCAGGAGGAGGAGGGGGGGAGGGTTGCAGGAAGGCGTCGAGACCACAGGGTCACACAGAGTTGGCAGCAGAACCCAGATTAGGTCCCACAGCGCCCTGCCCACTGTGTCCTGAATGCAGAGTGGAGCACACACGAGTACTGTGACAGCTGCCACGCAGGAGAGTGGCATTGAACTTGGTTTCTCACTTGAACTCTGTCACCAGCTGCTAATGCTTCTGGGCCTCGGGTTCCTCGTGGCAGGATGAAGGGCTTGGTGCCGAAGGCCCTTCGGGCTCCTTTCAGGCCTGGCCGCACTCTCTTCAGGCGGATGCCAAGGGCAGGAGAGACTGAGAGTCAGGTTTCCGCTCCAGCAGGGCAGGGAGAGCAGGGGGACTGAGGTGACACAGTCATGTCGCTCTGGGGCCCGACCCCCTGAGACCCACTTGGCGTCCTGAGAGCCCCAGGGTATCAGTGCCTGGGATCCAGACAGACCCTCGGCTCTTAGAGCTCAACATTTAATCGGTCAGAGATGTTCTAGGTGACTACCAAACGCAGACAGGGGCAGGCTGGGAGAAAATCAATGCTGAAGAAGGTGGGAGAGGAACAAGCAGATACGTTCATTCTCCTAACTGCAGCACGAGCAGTTCCTAACTTTGCAGTCAGCTCAAGCAAGGTAGCTGCTGCTTGGGTAAAGGACTTTATCTACCGAATGCTCAGGAAGAAGCTGTGCTGGATGCTGAGGTGGACACAGATGAAGGTGCTGTGGCCTCTGGCTGTTAGCCACGCCAATGCTGAGAGTGCCTAGGGACACTGCTTCCTAGGCAAGTGGCCTGCAGAGTGGACTGGCACAGACTGTCCAACAAATGAAAACCAAAAGGAGGAGATGACCCTTGGCCAGGATTTAGGGTTCGGATGGACCTTGATTTGAGCTTGGCTGGGAGCACTTTTGTGGGATGGGAGCACTTTTGTGGGAGCACTTTTCCAGGCAGAGGGAACAGGGGGGAAATGGTGTGGACAGGTGTGGCCAAGGGAACAATCACATGTATGCAGCTTTGAGGCCTGTGTTCAGCTCCTAATATAAGGTTCTTGGTGGAATCAGCATGGTTCTGGTGATACTGCCTCCTGCTGGAGGGAGCAGATGGTGGTGGGCGGGGCTGCTGCTGGTGGAGGGAGGCCTGGGGTGTTCTGCCACAGCCTATAGACGCCAGAGTACCCGAGTGGACAGGAAAGCAGGTGTGAACACAGACACTGTGCCCAGTGTAGAGGGGAAGCCTTGACCCCAGCCCCCAGACTGTCTGGAGGCCCTGGGTGGACACAGAGACTTTGAGCTACACACCTGAGCCACAGAGGTCAGAACTGCTGTCCCAGGGAAGTGCTGTCCAGTGAGGGGTGAGCCTTCTCACCATCTGCTTCACTGGGCAGAGCTCTAGCCTCAGCTTCTGAGAGTTGCCTTTTCTGGCCTCACCCCTAATCCGCAGAGGATCTGTGGTGCCTGGGCTGGGCATCAGCCACCAGACTGCTGGCTGAGGTGAGGGCAGCGGCAGCTCTTTCTTGCAGGAGCAGTCGGGAAATCCTCCCAGGCCCTACCTCCCTCTCTAACTTCCCAGGAGTGTCCTGGGCTCTCCTCGCACTGTGTAATGGCTTCATGCTTCAGCTAGTGGCCCAGAGCCGTGTTTGCCCTCTCTGAAAGTAGCTCACCTTCTGGGCTGGGAGACTCAAGGCCTCTTCTCTACCCCAGTCAGCCCACTTCTTTCACCTGGGGCTCAGCTGCTCCCTGTTCCACAGAGTCCTGCCGGTGATACCCCTGGACCAGCTAGGGTTGTACATGGGGGCAGAGCAGCCAAGGGCACCAGTGGGTATCCAGAGACTCACTCTGGACTAACTCTCAGCATTTTCCTTACCTTTGCATGACCTTGGGCAGATTACTTAACTTGTGGTCTCAGTTTCTTCATCGTTAAAATGGGGTTATTGTAGTATCCACCTCATAGATGCTCAGTCTACACAGCTTATTATTATTACTTGGGAACTTCTTTCATCTGCTCGTTTTCTCCTTGCCCTGAGGATCTGAAGAAAAACCCTAGCAGATAAGGTCTTCGCCCAATCTAGAGTGATTCCCACAGGATCAGCCCCACTGAGATTCCCCCACTCCCCAGACCCACTCACATGGCTCCAGTCCCCGGTCCTGAGACTGCTTGCCCTTCTCAGCTATGCCTCCACTCTGCCAGGCTGTACTCCACAGAAGGAGCAGCCACCTTCCTCCCTGGGGCCCACATGCCAACTTGGGGTGTGCACAGACTTAGAAAATTTCTCCCTATCTCTTAGGAGTGGAGGGAACATGCCTCAGGGTGTTGAGTAGGGGATCTTGGAAAGATCTATATTTCTCTCTATTGGAATGATTTCCCTCCTTGGTAAAAAGAAAACAGAGTACACCTCCCACCCACCCACCTTCCTGTCCAGAGCTGCCTCCCAGAGCTGCCAGGTGGCTCAGGTGAGATAAGGTGAAGGTGCTCCAGAAAGTAGAATGTGATTCTGTCTCTGTGGCATATTAGCACCTCCAGGAGAGCTTTAGATGAAGCATAGTCATTCCTCCTTTATAGGTGAGTTGTTCTAAGACCCCTAGTGGATGTCTGAAACCTCCCCGTAAGCACTGTTTTCCCCCATCCATACCTACCTGGGATAAAGTTGACTTTATAAATGAGGCACAGTAAGAGATTGACAATAATAGTTGGCAATAAAGTAGAACCATTATAACAAAAACACCGTAATAAAAGCCATGTAGATGTGGCCTCTCTAAAAGCACCGTATTGTACGTAATACTTTTGGATCATGGCTGACCGTGACAATCGAAACCTCAGAAAGCATAACCATGGGTAAGGGGGTGCCATGCTGGTCTATGCTGGGGTTCAGACAAACACCCTTCAGGTGATTCTCAGAGATCTTTCTGAGAATCTGGCCTCAGAGATCTTTCCTGTCTTTGAGATGAAGAGACCCAAGAAGCCCTTCTTTCTTCTCTGCTGTCACTCTGGCCATGTAATGTCAAGGCTAGGAGTGTCCCTTTCTCTCTGGCAGCTTCCTGGAACTGTGCCCAAGTCTTCAGCACCACAGCCAACTTGGCTATCTGCGGGTGGCAGCTTGGAGTCACATGTGGTCAGGAAACCTGGCTCCCAGGCTGGGCTCAGGTCCAGGTTCTACCAGTGATGTCACCCAACTGGATGTCCGTATCTCCTCAGTGAAAAGGGGGCTATGGCATCCTGGGACTTTGTAACTGTCGGAGGTCATGATGCGGCCAAAGCACCTAGCGCATCTGGCACCCCACACGGCAGCCTATAAACTCTCACAGCTTCTCTTTCCTGTGTGCTTTTGCCACATGTTTGGGTCCCCAAGGCGCTTATCTCCCCCACCTCCAACCTCTTGCGGCCCAGCTGCTAGTGGTGGGTACATGTTGGGTACCAGAGCCCCACAAGGGAGGATGTTCAGGTCTCATGATCTCCTTCCTACAGATGGGGAGAGGGATGCGGAGACCCTGGCCTAAGTGCTCAGGGCTCCTTCAACTTCATCCCAGGAACTCACCTGCTGCCAGCGGGCAAGCCTTGTCCCCACCCTGCCCTCTTGCCTACAGCCCGGTGCCAAGCAGTTGAACCACCATGCTGCACAGGGATTAAAAATACCTGAAAGTCAGGGAAAGGCACAGAAGGGACAAAGAGGAAAGAGAGGTACTTCTGAGAGCAAAGAGGTGTTCTTGGAGCCAGCTGCAGGATGAGGTGGCCAGCAGTGGAGACACTCCCTGTGCCCAGAGGAGAGGGGAGGGCTGGGGACAACATCCCTCTGTGACCAGGACCTGAGGTCTGGTTTCTGGGTCAAACGCTGCTTCTGAACTGCTCTGTTACCTCAGCAGATGACTTCCGCTTTGTTACCTGTAATACAGGCATGTGGGATTACATCAGTTTTTCCCAGCGGCCAGTTGTCACCCATTGTCAGGTTATGAAATTGGTTTAATGGCTAGTGACCAGCAATTGTTTTTAATATGAAATAGAAGAGAAAATATCAGTACATTATACTTAGTCAGGGCTAGTGTTATTTTGCGAAACGTTGAGCCAGTTAGTGCAAAATGTATCTTTTTTTTAAGACTAGGTCTCGCCTGGGGAACCGCAGGCTCACATTGCCCAGGGTACCAGGAACTCAAGCAATTCCCAGTCTCAGTTTCCCAGGTAGCTGGGATTACAGGTGTGCGCCACCATGCCCAGCTATTTTTTGGGACTAGGTCTCACTGTGTTGCCCTGGGTGGGATTCCAACCGTGATCCCCAGTCCCAGTTGCACTCCATAGGCTGGCGTTTACAGGCATGCCCCACCGTGCCTGGCTTCCAAAATGTATTTCTTAAAGTGATCTCTGTCAAAAAGTTTGAAGACACTTGGATAGAGGGCTTTTAGTATTCTTATCAGCCCAAATTGCCTCTAGGGATTTGTGAGGTAAAAATAGCTCTGTCTTGAGAAGGGACCCCAGGCACAGTCTGGAATGGGTGGGAAACCCAGTCACTGGAGTTAAGCATTCCACCAGGTTGGCCACATTGGCCCACCTGCCAGCAGCTCTGTGATGTCATCCTCCCAGGAACAGGGGGTGGAAACCCCCAGTCACACACCTTCAACCAAGTCATGCTCACCTGTCTGCTGTTCATGCTTCAGTGACAGAGTCAGGCTGATGAGGACTGAGACAGTTGTGCTGCTCATGTCACCCCATCAACAGTGGACTAGGCAAGGGTAGTCTGTGAACAACGGTGAACCCCCAAGTAACAAGACCTTCCTTACACAATCAGTCTGCATGGGGAGTTCGGGGCAGGTAAGGCAGTCACAGAATCCCCAGGGGCTGGATTCTACCCCCTCCCCCACTCTGTGTCGCCAGGGCATGTCCCTACATGGCCTATGACGGGGCTGGAGCTCTGTCCACATCACACCCACACTCCAGACAGCAAGGTGGAAGAAGGGGGAGACAAGCAGGGTAAGGGTGTTGGTCAACTGTTTTTTAAAAGAATTTAAATTTCAAAAGAATGGAAAACAGTTATATAGATGTTTGCATTGGAATGTTCATAACAAGATACACTATTCATAAGAATCCAAGGGTGAAAAGAAATCAAATGTCCCTCAACTGTTGTGTGCATAAGTCATTCATTTACCAACCAAAATATGATATATTCATGGAGTGGAATATTATTCACCCATAAACAATACCCTATGTACCAATAAACACCCATGGGTGAACCTCCAAAACAATGCTAAGTGAAAGAAAGTGGACCCAAAGACCATCTATTTGTGTGATTCTATCTACGTGAAATGTCCAGAGTAGGCTTATCCCTGACACAGAAAACAGATTAGGGGCTACAGTTGGTGGGGTAAAAAGTGGCTGCTAATTGACAGGACTGAAGGTCCTCCATGAGTGCCCCTTTCAGGAAGACCTAGGGACCATGGCACGCCATAAGGCTTGTGTTTAGGATTCTGGTTCTGCCAACTGCAAGGTATATGACTACAACTAGGACATTTATCTCTCTGAACATCAGTGTTCAGCTTCTGTAAGAAATCATCAGTGATATGTGTATCTTGAGTGACTTGAATATTGTTAATTGCCGCTGGCATAGTGTAGACTGACAACAAATATGATTCCTGCTGTTCCTCGCCCTCCAGCTCAGAGAAGCCTTGCATAGCTCACAAACACCCTAATGGGGAGCAAGTCTCTCATGTCAGGTGGGACTCAAGTTTGGTGTCAGGAGTGTCTGCAAGGGCCATCACAGCCCTCTGGGGCCATGAGTGAGACAGGCTAATTGCCCCTGGGCTTCTTTTGGTGTCTCAGCACCCAAGGCACCTTTGAAATCAGTCTTCTCTTTCGAACTCAGTCTTCTCTTTCTTATTTCACTCCTGGACAAGTCACTAGTCTCTGGGATGAAAGGGAGCAACCTCTACTATTGACAGGACAACCTCTACTACAGCATAATCTTGGCAAAGTCAAGAAAGATATGGGCTGCTAGAGAAGATGCCAGCTATGGATGTGGCACCCCTCACCCTTCCCTCAGTTCTCCTCTGCTTGGTGGAAGCTGTCTGGAGACATATTTTCATCTCTCAAGTGGTTCATGGTCTGGAATTTGAGTTCCACCTGGGAGAGGAAAGCATGCATCCTTTGGGGGCTGGGAAGGGGAATGAGAACTCTGGGGAGGTTCATGTAACCTGAAACCATATGTTCCTTTGAGCACAAAACAAAACTGAGAGTAACGCTCTATCAACTCTCTGCTGGCAGGGATGCACAGAGGCAATGAGTAAGGATAGCAGGAGGCAGGAGTCTAGAAAGATGGGGCCCACACCCTAGGGAGACCTGACACCTAGCAGCCTAGCTCTACTTGGCCACATAGCCATGTCTGCATTCTCTCCGTGCCATATATATACAGGAACAGCCACCTCCCTTCCCCCATTCCTCAGCCCCTTTGTCCTACCTTCATTCAATAGATTCTCAGTGATTGTATGATTTCTTTTCCCTGAGATTGTTCAAAAACATTGATTTATTCTCTCAATAACTATGTGCATCCAAATGATCACATGTATCTTTAGTACCCTGGGCTGGTGGTAAGATGACCTCTGAAGCCCCCTTTACTTAGCTGCTAGGGTGGAGAGGCCCTGTCCCCCTAGCAGGCTCACTCCCCTCCTCCCCTTTCTCTTCTGTGAAAGTCAAAATCACACCTGCTCCTCTGTGTCTTGGGCCCCTCTCCCCATCATCGGGACACACACCTTTCCATTTACACTTGCCGAAATGCTTATCCTTCAGGATTCAGCATTTCCAGCCTTTTCTGATTCCTTCCTGCCTAACTCTCCCAAAAACCTTATATGGAGGGGAGAACAGATTCACTGTTTCATCGTTCATTCGCACTTGCCTTTGTATTACCCACAGTCGAAGCTCTATGAGGGTTGAAACTGTTTTTTATACATTTTTATGCCCTCGGCATTGTCCTAAACCAGTGTGCTATGTACAATACGTCCTCATATGCTTGCCCTGTGTTCATCTGTCCTTGTGAACTAAATTCTGACTTGTACTTACGGTGGTCACTGGGTAAAATTATTTTCTACTGTGTTCATTTAGTTCTTCAATCGTTTGCTTATCTAATATCCTAATGCAGTCATGCAATGTGCCGGGCATCAGAATGTAAGACCAAGAAGGCACATTCTGATGAGACAGACACATAAAAACAAGAGTCACGCCAGTGTGGGGATGTGCCACCCACCCATCATGGCTGTGCCTCGTCATAAAAACAGAGACTAGCTCGGTCTACAGAGCCTGGGTGATGGAGTGCCCCAGGCAGACAGGCAAGGAAGGAAATCTCTCAGATGCTTGAAGTAGACTAATCTCATCCATCATGGAATTGCTCACAAGGCCTTCTCAGTTCAGCTCCACAATCATGTGGGAAGACATGGTGGGCGGGAAGGGGTTGACGTGTGACCTGTTGGTCCTGGATTCCCACCCTGTGATCCCAGAAGCCCAAGAACTGCCCCTGTAACACCTCTGGTTAGTGAGCCTTTGAAGGTCCCACCCAGGTCAGCGATGGCCCCATCTCTGAGCCTGGAGAAAATGCCCAGAGCCCGATGCTGGGGAGTCGGTGTCAGAGGTCCAGGCTTACAGGCAGCGCGGAGCAGGCAAAGGTCAGGAAAAGCATATAAACCCTCGCTGGGCGTTGGAACGGTGAGGGGTCCTGGCATCTGGGGAGACACCAAGAGAGAGGAAAGCAGACCAAACGGAGTGGTGGATATGGGTGACGTGGCCTTCTCCCAGTTCTGCTTGAGGCCCCACTCGCTGGTAATGGTGCTACAGTGGACAGAACATGGTGCTCAGGTGACACAGGTCTCCAGGCTGGTCCCTGAGTGTCAGCCTCCCTGTTCCCTGAGGGGAGTGACAACTGACAGGGAGCTGTCTGGGGAGGCTCAGTTGGCTGACAGGGCAGGGGGACCAGGCTGTGAAAGACTTGCTATGCTTGGTCAAGGTCTTTGGGTCTTTATGCCATTCTTCTTAGAAGTTAGGTCCCTAGCCTGGCGTAGTGGCATGCGCTACCATTAGTCCAACTGCTGGGAGGCAAGAGGCCTGGGATCTCTTGAGTCCACAGGTTCAAGACTACCCCAGGCAATATAGTGAGACCAATATAGCAGCTGGGCGCAGTGGCGGGGGTCTGTAATCCCAGCTACATGGGAGGTTGAGGCTGGGGATTGCTTGAGTCTGCGGGACCAGGACTACCCCGGGCAATATAATGAGACCTAGTCTCAAAAAAATGTTAGGTCCTGCCCATATTTAGCGCTGACCCTTTAACCTTCCCCCGCGCCGCCATTCTCTTACCCATGGTTTCAGCAGCCATTTTCTGTCTCACAGATTTGAAACCCCAGAATATTAACTGGCAAATAGGCACCAACCGGAAGGCGCATCACACAGACAAGTTCTTCAGCCAGCAGCTCATCCTGCGGCGAGGCCAGCCCTTCGTATTCTCCTTCAGCTTGAGCCGAAGTCTTGGCTCTGGAGAGAGTCTGGAGTTCATAACCTCCACAGGTACCTGACCTCTGCTCCTTGCCCCCTGCTCCCACACACCTGAGTAGCCCACTGTGTGGCTAAGGGGTGACGGTGGAGACTCTGGGGGCCCCCGGCTCTGCCGCTGACCCCTGCGTGACCTCGGGTGAGCTCCCGCCCACCACTGAGAAAGCGATTTGTTCGACAGGATCTGCTTAGTTGCTTCCAGCAGTGTCCTGGCATGTTCCCCTGAATGATATCCCCCAAAGGGCCCCTGGGGCGGCATTGGAAGCTGACCTCTCCCCACAGTTCTCAGCAAGCCTTGATTTCCTCTCTGTCTCCTTCCACAGGCCCTAACCCCTCGGAGTCCGCCAGGACCAGGGCTGTGTTTGCACTCTCCAGCGGCGCAGGCGGCAGTGGCTGGAGCGCACAGCTCGTGTCCAACCAGAACAACACTCTGAACGTGTCCATCTCCACTCCCGTCAATGCGCCCATAGGGTGGTACACGATGGGTGCCCAGATCTCCTCCCAGGGCGGCAGGTCCACCGTGAATCTCGGGTCGTTTATATTGCTCTTCAACCCCTGGTTGCAAGGTAGGCGCCTAACCACCCACACGCACAGACACCGTCTAAGCAGTGCCCAGGGAAGGGAGACCGGGATGGTTTTCACAGACTAGGACCTGATTAGGGAAAGTTGGTGGGCTGTGGAAAGCATCCATGCTCACCTCGGTCACTGACCCAACTGTGTGAGTCTGGGCAGGCCCTCTGCCTCCCAAGCCTAAAATTCCTCCTCACCTTACTTGGGTGCCCTGCTCTTCCCTTTTCGACTATTACAGGGCTCTTCCGGAACATGCTGCACGGTACAGTGCAATCATAGGGACAATAACCACAGCATAATTTTGCAACCTGGAAATTGCTCCTGCCTGAAGTCTCATTCCTGGGGGCTCATCTTCAGACCTTTGGGCACCCCAGCTTTTCTCTAAGCTCATAGTCCCCACAGATGAATGGGAAGCATCACAGCCCAACTTTGGTAGAGGCTCAGGGAAGGGCTGCAGGTGGCGCTTGCTCCAGCCCCCAAGCAGGTACTCTGGAATGGGACAAGGACTGGTCTATGTTCCTGTGTAGGATTCTATTTCCTAATACCCACTTTTTGTGCCCAATAGCTGATGCTGTCTTTATGGGTAACCAAGCTGAGAGAGAGGAGTACGTTCAGCAAGATGCTGGCATCATCTATGTGGGAAGCGCAAATCGAATTAGCATGGTTGGATGGAACTTCGGACAGGTAAACAGGGGATAAGGTCCTTATTATCTAAAAAACTCAACAACTGGCCTTAGAGATAGGTGGACTGTCCCAAATGTCCACTTAAGATAGCTCTCTATTCATTCATCCATTCATAAGAGTTTTATTGACCACCTACTATGTGCCAGGCTGTGGATGCACACTAAGGATACAGGAAATGAGTAAGATAGGTTTCCTGTCTTTGAGGGGGTCACAATCTAGTGGGGAAAGCTGATGTATAAAAAACTGATGCAATGACAGTGCTATTGATGCCCTGGCTACAAAAACGAGAAGAAGGCCCTTTAGACTCATTGAGATGATGATGTCATTCAATTATTAGTTCTGTGAAAGAATGTGATGCTACTTCCTTGGCTGTGCAATCAGCCTTCCAAAACCATGGCCTCTGAGTCCACAGAGTTTCCAGGCTTCATCAGTCTGGAAGCCTTTCTGGGATTCCCTCCACCTTTTCTGTTTTCTAGCAGACAAATGAAGGCAGTAGAGTAAGGTTCCTTAGATGGGGCATCTTGGCTATTCGGGAGGAAGCAGGCAGGTACCAGCCCTGCCCACCTCCAAAATGCATTCTCCAGTCAACCAGGGCAAGTCTGCGGTGTCTGTTATTCACTGGGTTCTGTGCCAAATTTTCTTGGGAAGGAAGAGGAGAGAAGCGAAAGGATAAAGGGCATAGAGCACCTCTGGGGTGGAAGGCAGGCTACCTTTGATGGCATGGGTCTGGGTGAGTCTCTCTAAGAAAGAATTTTTTTTTTTTTTTTTTGAGACTAGGTCTTGCTATGTTGCCCGGGGTAGTCCTGGGCCCAAGGACTCAAGCAATTCCCATCCTCAACCTCCCAGGTAGCTGGGATTACTGGTGCCCGCCACCGCCTCTGGCTGCTTTTTCGAGACCAGGTCTCGCTATGTTGCCTGGGATAGTTTCGAACCCATGAACTCAAGTGATCCCAGGCCTCTTGCCTCCCAGCTCTTGGATTACAGCGCTTGAATTACAGATGTGTACCTCTGTGCCCGGCAGGAAAGAATTTTTGATGGGGAACATGAACTAGGCAAGGGAGCTAGTTAGAGATCTTGGGGGGGGGAGCCCTGGAAGGAGCAGGAACTGCAGGTGCAGAAGCCCTCAGGCAAGAGAGAGCTTGATCTCCATTTGAGAAAGTAAGTCTTATTTTTGTGAAAATAGCGCCAAATAGCTCTTTTAGTGAGATACTTTATCTTTCTAATTAGTTCCCCAGGAGTCTAAATAACATACTCCAGATCACATCACAGTCAGAGCTAGATGGGAACTTTGAGGTGAGCTTGACTGAGCCTTGTTATAAAGATGGAGACAGAGAAGGCCAGACAGGCTGTAAGCCAGGCTCCCACGGCTGTGACCAGCAGGGATGGCTGCAGGGGCCTTGGCTCCAGATTGCCAGGGGAGTCTGCAGAGCTGGCACCTACCAGGTGGTCCTTCCTTGGTGGCTCCTGGTTCTGAAGGCTGCCGAGGGCAAGGACCTGAGCGGCTCCCACAGCTCCCAGCAGGGAAGCTTCGGGGCTCTTAATTAATCCACACTGCTCATCATTTCTTTCATTATAAACTATGGTTCCATTTTGAACAGTTTGAAGAAAACATACTGGAGATTTGCCTCTCAATCATGGACCACAGTCTGAACTTCCGCCGTGACCCTGCTAATGATGTGGCCCGCAGAAACGACCCCAAATACGTCACCCGGGTGATGAGTGCAATGGTGAGTGACAGGAAAACCATCATAACTGGCTGTTTCCATGTAACAAACCCAGCTATGGGTGAGGCGCTTGCATTATGCTTGTGTCTTCCCGTTGAAGCATCCACGGGTTATTACCATCCCACGTTGGGCACGTGGAGCGTGCGGTGCTTCCAAGTTAAAGGACTTGCCTGACACACCTGGTGCGCGAGCAGCAAGGCAGAACTGCACCTGAGTCTGCTGGCTCCAAAGTCCTTCCCACTGCATCGCAAGGCCTTTAGCAGATGCCATGGGAATTTGCCCCCTTGGTTTTTGGAGGATGGAAGCCTGGAACTGCTCATCACTGGGCCTCCCGGGAAAAGGGAGCAGGTTCCTACATGAGCATGAAGAGTTTCCCTCCTTGGCTTTCCCTGTCCCCTCTATAGCAGGAAGGCAGCAGGCAGTACTCGCAGGACCCAGGTGAGAAGTGGAGCTACAGTGGCTCGCTCACACCTCACAGCACACAGGCAACCCCAAGGAGGCCTCCAGTGCCTGCCCACGGCCCCTTTCTACCCACCCTGTCCCTCCACCTGAGTGAGAGTCCTGTCCCTCCCTACACGCGCGCGCGCGCACACACACACACACACACACACACACACACAGGCCCCTGAGACCCTGAAGAGCCAATCTCTCTGCAGTCTGTTCAGAGAGCAGCTCCATCAGAAAGCATTCAAACTTGGGATCAACCTGCTCACATGTTACCAACTGAAAAAGCTAAAAGTGAGAGGATTCTTGAACTTGAACTCTCTGAGACCCAATAATGACCCAGATGTGTCCTGAAATTGTTCATAGACTCAGTCTCTTTACTTTGGGATTAGAGAATATCCATGCAAATGAGGTGGTTGCGTGTTTAGAAATTGGAACAACCTGTCATCAACTCGGTGGGGGTAGTCAGGGAGGGCTTCTTGGAAGAGCCCTGGGAAAGGAGTTGGGCGGCTCAGTGAAGGCAGAGGTAATGGGAAGATGGGTGGGAGCCAAGGTGACTGGAGCAGAGCAAGGAGAAGAAGTGGGGCCTGGGCTGAACCTTGAAAATCAAGTGGCCCAGGAAGGGTGGGATTGAAGCCAAGATGAAGGTCAAGGGAACCTAGTCCTTTTTTTAAATTTTTAATAACATATATATATATATATATTTCACATCATTGTGATCCCTGGGGGTCACCCACCACCTTCCCTCCCTGGTCGCTCTAGTTGGTCCCCCTCCCCCAGTTATGTACTTTCATTTGGTTGTCCATATATTAGTGAAACCATTTGGTTTCTGTCTTTTTTCCTTCTGACTTGTTTCTGTCAATATGATTTCTTCTAGGTACATCCATGTTACCAAAAAATCATCAAATTTGTCATTTTTAATTGACGCATAATATTCCAGTGTGTATATATACCACATCTTTTCATCCAGTCCTCTGTCTTGGGGCATTTGGGTTGTTTCCATGTCCTTGCAATTACAAATAGTGCTGCAATAAACATCCAAGCACAGATGTCCCTTTGTACCAACATTGAAGTCTCCTTTGGGTAGATTCCCAGAATAGCAATTGCTGGGTAAAATGGTAATTCCATTTTCATTAGTTTGAGGGTCCTCCAGACTGCTTTCCATAGTGGTTGGGCCAGTTTACATTCCCACCAGCAGTGTAACAGTATTCCTTTCTCTCCACATCCTCACCAGCACTTGTTGTCTGTTTTTTGGATGTGGGCCATTCTTACTGGTGTAAGTTGGTATCTCATTGAGGTTTTGATTTGCATTTCCCTTATTGCTAGTTGAACAGTTTTTCATGTGCCTATTGGCCATTTGGACTTCCTCTTTGGTGAAGTATATTTTTAGATCTTCTCTCCATTTCTTAACTGGGTTTTTTGCTTTGTTTTTGTTAACCTGTGTGAGTTCTTTGTATATCTTTGTTATTAGGCCCTTATCACTTGCATGGAGGGCAAAAATTTTTTCCTACTCATTTGGGATTCTTTTTGTTTCTTCTGTTGTCTCTTTTGCTGTACAGATGCTTTTTTGTTTGGTGTAGTCCCATCTGTTTATGTTTTCATTCATTTTTTTGCCATCCATAGATGTGGCCAAAAATGGATTTCTGAATTGTAACTCATGAAGGGTTTTGCCCAGGTTTTCCTCTATGTATTTTATAATTTCAGGTCTTACATCTAAGTCTTTTATCCATTTTGAGTTAGTTTTTTTACATGGTGTGAGGGAGGTATCTTGATTCATTTTTTTGCATGTCTTGGTCCAGTTTTCCCAACACCACTTATTGAAAAGGCTGTAATCCTTTGTCAAAGATTAGTTGAATATATACGTGTGGCTTTATTTCAGGGGATTCAGTTCTGTTCCATTGGTCAGATTGTCTGTTTTTGTACCAGCACCATGCTGTTTTGATTACTATGGCTTTGCAGTATAGTTTGAAGTCTGGAATAGTAATAACTCCATTCTTTTTCTGGTAAGGATGTTTTTCGATAGTTGGGGTCTTTTGTTATTCCATATGAATTTCTGTAATTTTTGTTCTATCTCTTTGAAGAAGGTTGTTGGAATTTTTATAGCGATTACATTGAATCTGTAGATTGCTTTTGGTAGGATGGCCATTTTGATGATGTTAATTCTTCCAATCCATGATCAGGGAATGTCTTTCCATTTCCTTATGTATTCTCTTTTAGCAGTGTTTTGACATTCTCATTGTATAGATCTTTCACATGTTTAGTTAGGTTTATTCCCAGTTTGTTTGTTTGTTTGTTTTTGGTACAATGGTAAATAGGATGGTTTTTAAATTTCTTCTTCTTCTGCTTGACTTTTTGTGTATAGGAAAGCTTCTGTCATCTATGTGTTAGAAGCCTGTCTTCTGAGCTGAGCTGTGCATGAAGTGAGGTTCCTTGATGGAGAGGGTGGGGGTGGCTCCAGCAGCTGCTGACTCACTCTCACCCCAGGACAAACCACTTTATCTTGGTGTCAATTTCCTCAGCCACACCTCCCTGCTGCTCCTGCCAGCTCTCCTGGTTGGGCTGGGCCAGGAGCTAATTATGGCCTATGTCGGGCTTTGAAATGCTCAGCTTTCAGCCAGAGATGACCAGGCTGATTACCACTTCAGTGGTTGGAGCTTTGGTGACTCAGGAGCTGGGGATGAGAGGCGCGATCTCCCAATCTCCCATTATGGGGAGGGCCTCATCTTGCCTGATGCAGTGATTACAGCCTAGCCCCTTCTGGAAGGTGGCACACAGCTCCCCCACCACATGGAGGCGCCCTGGACAGCCGGGCAGGCCTGTTCTGGCAAGGATCCCTCTGTTTCCAAGCTGCTCTCAGAGCCTGGCAGCCTGTCAACACCCACAGAGTCAGGGAGTGGGCCTCACAGGCCAGCAGATGGGAGAACCCTGGAGGTCCCAGCCAGCCTCCTGCTCTACCCGTGGGACCAACACTGGTCAGAGTTTTATAAACTGAAAACTTGGCTGCTGGGAGAATCCGATAGCTTTTTGCTCACTTGTCATTTATCGGAAGGTGAAGAATCAACAGGTGAATTGACTTGACCATAGTCAGTGACCTGACAAGCAGAGGTAGCTTTTCACCTAGCAGCCTCCTTTTCTTCTCTGTTACCTTTCCATGTAGAAAGGCTCAGAGCCACATAAAAGTTGTGGGAAAAGTATAAGGAATACCAATAAACACTTCACCAGAGGAACTGGTGAAGATGACCCACTCAGAGCCAGTCTTGTTTTGTTACAGTTCAGGATCCTCTTAGCTTCAAGTAAAACACAAGACCATGACAGACGCAAGAACAAAAAATCTTTTATTTCCAGTTTGATCTGGGATCCATTGTCTGGCACTCACCAACACAATGGCAATACCTTGGAGGGAAGGGAACATGATTCTCAGGAGAGTAGGGTTTATATATTTTTTTACAGGCAGCTTTGGAAAATTTTCACACAGATATTTTGACATAGTTAAGACCTTGAGGCAAACACCAGATAACCACCTGGTATAGGGGCAGTTACATGGTTCCACGCTTTGGTTTCCTGAGTATGTTTGTTCCTTTTGTTATGGCTTCAGCTTTGACATGTTTTGCATGCTTGACCTCTAAGCTTTGAGCAATAATTTCTTAGCAATTTTAGACTGTAACAGTTTCAACTCTAACCCCCTTCTCTGTAGAAAATTTGATCAATACTAGACGTTGCACTGTTTCATCTGAGTATTTCAATACATGTCTGTAACTGGTGGTGGGACTCAGGTCTCCTGATTCCTAGTCGATTGCTCCTTTCCCATGAACTTGTGGCTGTCAGTTACACAGGAATCATACCTTAAGTTGAGCAAATGATAGAACGAATGACTGATGAATGAATGAAAAACAGCTTTCATCCTTTATTGTTGTCAAGAAGAGTGAGTTGCTAGAGTTCTAGAGTGAACTATTAGACCAGTTCACCAAACAGAGTTCCAAGCCAGAGGTCCCAGGCCAAATGTGGATACCAGCCTGAATCTTGGCAAGAAACTGTTGGAGGCTGTTTCAGACCCTATCTTGTCACTAAGCTGTGGAGCCTTGGTTTTCCCTGTGAACCTGCTCCCCAAGGTTGACATGTAGGTTGGAAACTTGAGGAAAGTAGTTTTAAGCTTGAGAAAAATAGTTTTAAATTCACATCCCTCAGGATGATCCCATGATCCCAAATAACCTTGACTGCCTCCCCTTCTTTCCTCCCTCCCTCCCTCCCTCTCTCCCTCCTTCCCTCCCTCCCTCTCTCCCTCCCTCCTTCCTTCCCTTCCTCTCTCCCTTTCTTCCTTCCTCCCTCCCTCCCTTCTTCCCTCTCTCCCTCCCTTCCTCCCTTCTTCCCTCCCTTCCTTCTTTCCTTCCCTCCTCTTCCCTCCCCCCTCCCTCCTTCCCTCTTTTCCTTCCTCCCCTTCCTCCCTCTTTGCTATGCCTCATCCCCTGAAGTCTGCATCTCTGCACTAATTCACCTGGGGGTTGTTTCCTGTTCAGGTGAATGGCAATGATGACAATGGTGTACTTGCCGGGAACTGGAGTGGCACCTACACAGGTGGCGTGGACCCCAGAATCTGGAATGGCAGTGTGGAGATCCTCAAGTTGTGGAAAAGCTCTGGCTTCAAACCAGTCAAATTTGGCCAGTGCTGGGTCTTTGCTGGGACCCTCAACACAGGTGAGGTGCCTTGCCTGGCAGCAGTGGGGTGCCCTGAAGTACCATCTCTGGGTACCCCGAGTCCTCAGACTGCCCCTTGACTCACAGTGCTGCGGTCATTTGGGATCCCCTCGAGAGTGGTCACCAACTTCAACTCAGCTCACGACACAGACCGGAACCTTTCTGTGGATGTGTACTATGACTCCTCAGGGACACCAGTGGAGAGAAGCAGCGACAGTGTATGGTGAGTGGCTCACCCTTTCTGAGCACCCACGCTGAGCAGCTCTGCCCTCTCCAGCCCCAAGATCAGCTCCAAACAGGCAGGGGGTAAGAGTATGTCAGCCCGTGACTTAGAACGGAAATGCTGACGATGCTGATTACACATCTCACAAGACCCAAGCAGCATCTATATTTCGAGGCTTAAGTATGCCGTATGCACCTGCATCTATACACACACATAGATGTGTGGGATAAGATAGATGCCAACTGGAAGCAGATTATCCAAGGTTTATAGACATATATCTGTAACTTCATATGGCAGCACATGTACATGAATAGTGTTACAACTCTTGAAGGTTAAACCATACACCAAGTTATTACTGAGTGACAACTAGAAAAGCTTGTCTACACCTGTAGATACAACATAGGCATCTATGTGTCTCTCACTATAAAGCACTACGAGTATATGTCAATAATCCATTGTTTTGATCCACTTTACAGGGTTCACACATTCGTATCACTTATGTGTGTGTGTGTGTATACATATATATGTATGTATAGCTGGATAATCTGATAGCAGTTACCATCTTATTTCCAAATGTTCAATGTAGAGATAGTCTGTACAAATTATTCTGTATTATGCCCAGCATTGGTAGATCCACCATTTCAGAAATGTACTTAGTGTAACTAATAGAATCAAATGAATGGAAAATAAGAATTAACAGAAAAGGCTCTTCAAACAAATAAAGAACAACTCCTTGCCAACAACAGAACTGAATAAAATAAATTGCCTTCCCCTCCTCTCCTCCCACCCCCCCCTCCATTGAGGAGGCTAGAGTTTATGTTACTCCTCCAGGGTCACAGGGATTCTGGGGGAAGAAAAAACTTATCTTAGGATGTTCTCCCTTGACCTGCAATGCACACTTTCTAATGACACTGTGACTTACAGCAGAGTTTGTTTCCCAGCTTCTCCTAAAACATATGACTCTTCTGTTTTTCTCTTGTGTTGTGTCCAAACCCCACTGTTCTGACAGCTGAGGTGGTGCCTTGGCCTTGATTTCCTTCACGAAAGAAGGGAATTGGCCTAAAAATGGGGTTGGTTTGAGAGGAGGTTCCCATAGGCTCAACCCTCTGTGATCATCCTGCATGTCGGGAGATGCCCAGGGACCAGAAGATTAAACCTCAGCAACAGACAGGGGACAGGTTGGGGCTAGGCTGGGGATGGGCTGGGGTTGGACTGGGGACAGGTGGGAGGACCAGGGACAGGCTGGGGGGGTTGGGCTGGGGGCAGCCAAAGATGACTGAAGACTGCTGGGGACAGGCTGGGGACTCAATGCATAGAGACTCATTAGCCACCTGGATGGTGCTTGGTGAGCAGGGAGTGATTCAGACATTCCCTGGGAACATCCCTCTCTGGGAGCAGGAGACCTGGCATTTAAGCTTCGATAGGAATCAGTACCCAGACCTCTTGGTTCCTGGTTCTAACTACTACACCTTGTTACCTTCATCATTCATATCATCGCCTCCAAGCAAGTGTGGACCCAAGGGACATTTTCAGGGCGTCTCCACTATCTTTTTATTTAATTTTTTTTTTTTTTTGGCTTGGAGTCTCCTCACCCCTCATCCTCTCATTCCCCACCAACTTTTTCCAAACTGACCTTAGAAAGCAGTGGGAGCTGATGGTCCCTCCACACTCTACTCCCTACCAGCTGTGGGTAGAGCGGGTAGGAGAGTCCTGGAGGACTGAGCACTCAAACCAATCCCAACACCATCTCACTTAGGACCCACGTGAACCATCTCGCCTTCCTAGCCCCCAGGCTCCCCACCTGTGGGCGTAGCCTCACAGACCAGGTTTCACATCTCTCTCACACCAGCCACACTATTTTTTTCTCCATAGCTTCAGTTTCCCCCCTTTTTGTCTGAGTGCTACTGATCCCTTCCCCTCTTTACAGATGCCACCTGGGGGGAAAGGGAGCTAAACCACAAATCACTTTCTGTCTGGAGTGAAATTACTAACCTGTAATTATAATAGCCAAGTTAGGACTTGGACAAAAACCTTCCAGCTGAATCTGTGGATGTTGCAAATGGTGAAAACTTTAAGAATCATGTCCAGATTTGCCTACAGTAATAGAATGTAAGGATCAAACAAGTAAACAGATCTGAAAGTTGCTTAATAACAATAACAACAGCAACTAGTGATATTCTTGAGCAGCTGTTGTATGTGCGGTACTGTTCGAAGAGCCTGCATTTACTCTTCAGAAATAACGAGGAAGCCACTATCAAGGTCATTCCCATTTTCTGGTTGAGAAAACTCACACAGAGAATAATTTGCCCAAGGACATGTCACTTAAAAAATGGTAGAATTTTAACCCAGGCAGCTTTGTTAACACTAAAGCACCAAAGAGATGTTAGGGAGTATTTCTGTTCCTGAGACTGAGGGCTGAGAAATCCTCTTACCCTGAGGTTTTCCAGAGGGGTTGACTGAATGTGGACCAGGGCTCAGGGAGGCTGGTCTGGTGCTACCCAGTGAGATGGAGAAGAAGCTGAGTTCTTTGGTTCACACTCGGTAAACGTGGCTCCAAAGGTCCTGTGGGGAGAAATGACTCGCCCAAAATCAAACTGAAGTAGGCTCTGTCCCCTGACATCTAGACAGACCTTCTCTGCTTGCTGGATTTCTAGAGCCCTGAATTGGGAGGCACATGGAGATCCCCAGCCCTGAGACAGGCAAGGTGGCATCAGCAGTTCTAGAGAAGAGCTGTCTGCACTAGCACCTTGGCCCCAACCCCTGACTTCTCACATTGCTTCATCCCAACCACCAGCCTCCACCTCCCTGGCCCCCAGCACCCCTAGAGCACCCTACCTAAGACACCCAGAGTGGCCTGGCCCTTAGAACAACCCAGAGCACAAGCATTGGGTACACACTGGTGCCAGACCCAGCTCAGAAAATTCCTAGAAACACCATGTCCTGGTTAAAGGCCATGACCTCTAAAAGGCTGACAATATCTGTTTCTGTCGCCTTCCAGAAGGATGGCCCTGGCCTCTCTGACTGGATAAGTCTTCCTTCTTCCCGCCCGTTTCTTTGGTTGATATTTTTTAATTGTCTCTTTGCTCCCTTCTTAGGAGAGCCCATTCTGTCTTGTTTCAGGGTTGACTTTTCATACGTATCTCCTCTCTCTCCCTGGAGGACAAACCTGAGCCCATTGCCCCTGACTAGACTCAAGGATGCTTCTAAGCCCCCAGACACCTGTACCATGCATGCAGAGCTCCCACACACATCTGTCTTACCTGTCCCTACAGGAAGCTCTCACAACATGCAAACAGTTCTTTCCTGATCAAAAAATTATGTAAAGTAAATAAGAAGGACCGTTAGGAAAATAAGGACCCAAGGAAAAAATTTTGAGCTAGCTCCTTCTAGATATTTTGTGTGGTTTATATTTATACCCTTAGATATGTTTGCATTGAATTTTCATTCCCCAAATGAAATCAAGCTAAATCATCAATTTTATAATTTTTAATATCTATCATGACAATAAATAACTTACTGAGAGAGTTAGCAGTGTGGACTCTGTATTCAAGTCTCACTCTGCCCTACTTAACTTGCCATGAGACTTTGAACAAATCACTTAGCATTGCTGTGCCTCAATTTCCAGAATTTTCAATTGGGAATAATAATTTTTCCTATTTTATGTGTGGCAAAGATTAAGTGGTTAATATATATAAGGCAATTAGAAGACTTACACTTTCTATGTTGACACTCTATTAGCTATTACTGTTTATATAATACACAATCTTTAAAATACTTTGTAATTATAGACTTATAGAAATAATGAGAATTCTCATTAAAAGAAATGAAAACATTGCCGAAATTAATAATGTAAAACTTACTTCAACCTGTACCAATTACACAATATAACCCAAACTGTTATTTTAGGTAGGTTTACCTCAAATAATAGAATCATTGGGCACTTTCTCTAATTTTTTTGGTGTATAATTTTCTATATCTAGGTTCATCACATTTTTTATATGCTTATACGTATGTGTCAATATCTACACAATATTTTATAAGTTTCTTTTCTTGCGGATCTGTTTTAGGCATCTTTCTACATAAAGGTTAGAAGAATCTTGCTCATTCTTTTAGACAGCTGAGTGGTATTCTGGTGCATGGCTGTGTCAGAGTTTATCCAATGATTCCCTGATTGATAAACTTTTCTTCCATTACTTTTGCAATTACAAAGCATGCTTCAACATTCCTTAGACATCTATGTGCGCTCATGTGAGTCTTTTTATAGGAGAAGTTTCTAGAAGTGGAATTACTGGCTCAGTGGGTATGTAGATGTTCAAAGGTTTTTCATATTCATTGCCAAATTGCCCTGTACAATGTCATGCCAATTTAAACTCCCACCAGTGGTGTCTGACAATGCTTGTTTTCCCACACCTGGAAATGAGTAGCAGACCTGGATGCTTCATCTCTGTCAAGACTAATGGTGTAATGGTTTCTCTTTGTCATTTTAATTTTCTCCTAATAGTGGTGAGGTTAAGACTATTTTCATACATGCAATGATCATTTGTATTTCTTATGAAAATTGCCTGCTCATTGTCCTTTATTGTTTTTGAGTTTTTCTTTTGTGTCTTACTGTTACCCACTTTTTAGTATTAATTAGAGTAAATCTCTATCTCAGATAGATGTTGCTTATATATTCTCTACTTTGTTGATTTTTTTCAATCTCTTTTTCCCTTTCTTCTTCAGGTAATTAGATAATTTCTACTCATCTGTTTTCAAGGTTTTTTTGACTCCTTCGTCAACTCTTTTCAACTAGTAAAGCCATTAAATGATTTAAATTCGTATACTGATCTTTTTTCCACTTAAAAATTTTCCACTTAAATTTTTTTCCACTTAAATTTTTTCCACTTTTTTCCACTTAAATATTTGTTTCATTTCATCATTTTCTATTTTTCTAATGAGTTCCTCCTTTTCCATTTTTTTGAGACTATTTCCCTATGCTTTATTAGAACAATGACTTTAAATCTCTTGTCCAATAATTTCAACATCTGGATTACCTTCAGGTTAGTCCTGTTAATTGTGTTTCCTTTGAGGATCAGTCACTTATTCTTTGCAGTTATTTGGACTGTATCCCGACGCTGGGTGTGCCTGGATTGTTATTTTGTGTTAGCAATCCACCTGGGCGACCCTCAGCCTGAACACTCATCTCACCAGTGGTGGGCAGTTGCTCAGGTGCCAATGGCATTCTCTTATCTTCAGTTGAAAACTGTGGTCTGTCTTATAGGTATGTAGCTCAGAAGTCACCCAAAGGCTTGGGTAGAGCTGACACATATGTTTGAGGGTCCCTTTGCCTGACTCTTCATTTCCAGGATGCCCCCTCATTCTCTAGCAACTCTGGCTGACAGGAGTCAGCCCTGTCAGCCCATCAGTCTATTGTTATATGGAAAACGGACCATCTATAGGAGCTTATATCTCCACTTTAGAATCTATTCGTTTGCTTAGTGGCATATGCAAGTTTAGTTTTTACCTAGTCAGATTTCACTCTTTTCCTGCATGGTTTCTGAAGTGGGTACTCAGCTTGAAACTATCTGGGATTGGGCTTCTATTTTCTTCCAATTGGGACCAAAAACCCACCAAATTCGTTGTTCAAGTAGTTGTAGTGGGAGTGGAGAGAGCAGAGGGCAGAAGCTCAGGGTTAAATGGACCAGAGCTCAGTTAGTTAGCTGTACCTGGAGGAGGAAAGGAGGCAAGATTGAGCCCTGCAGATTGGGACACAAGATGATGCAGCTGGTTAAGGCCTGCATGTCATTCTGCAGCCCAGGCCTTAGCCAGGAGGCTGTGTGGCTCACAGCCAGACCCATCAGCCCTGCTGCCCACCCACCCCCCTTCACTTCCAGCCCTCAGGAAACACTGCGGTGTACCTGACAGGACCCACGAGTGACAGCTGTGCAGGTTTGCCTGCTGGGTCGCTGTCTCTGATGTCAGTTCACTCTCCCGTCAGAAGGCACTAGAACATGGTGGGCTTTGAAGTTAGGTGGACAGGTTCCCCGCTGTCTGACATTCTTCCTTGGTATGATTTAGTACATTTTTTTTGGCTCTGGGAATGCTCTTACCATTCATTTATATGGAAAAGTCTTTGAGAATTCCCAGATTCTAACCACAAATACCAAATCATACTAATTTGGGATGGTGGAGCAGGGCGAGGGTGGCAGACTGGTACTTGGGTGCAGACTTTGACGCTCTGCTGTTAGCTGCTTGTTTTTTTCTGAGCCTCGGCTTCACATTGAATCAGATGGGCATAAAAGTAGTAATCTCTGCATACCACTCTGAGGATTTAAGGATGTTCAAGCTCAGCTCCAGAGCTGACCCTGGTCAGCTACATCACCTGATGCCTGCGCTACATCAGAGATGTTGTATATGCCACCACCTGCTGTGTGGCCTTGGGCAAGCGCTGCAGCCTCTGCTCTGTCCCACAGGAATTTCCACGTCTGGAATGAAAGCTGGTTTGTGCGGCCTGATCTGGGCCCCGCTTACAACGGATGGCAGGTTCTGGATGCCACACCCCAGGAGAGGAGCCAGGGTAAGCCTTTGCCAGTCCATGACTGCCCCTTATCTGGGTTTACATCTTATTCTTTTGATTCTTTCCAGTAGTGGACAGAGCCCAGGAAAGGAACCAGAGACTTTTCCACTGGATCCCAGCACACTAGGGTTAAAAGAAAGATATCTTCAAAGTAGATTTCCTCTCCTAATTTTCTTTGGCCAGGTCTGCTATTTAAATGAGCGCCTCCCCTGACCCGCATGGCTGCCCTTGCCCCTGCAGAGGCCTTGGCACGTGCCAGGAACATGGGAAGGAACCTTCCTCTGCCAACAATGATTCCCTGCAGGCCTCCAGTAGCCACTCCCTTCCTGCACAAAGCCTGCCATTCTCCTGTTGCCCTTGGGATTTAGCCCAAATGCCCAGCTCAGGGGAGGCTCCGCTAACCCCGATGTGCTGCATCTCTCTCGCATCCAAGTGCGCTCCTCTACCAGCCAGCTCTCCTTCACTCTGGCCTCTCACTGGCCTGAGCTCCTACACTACCCCCCGCCCCCCACCCCCACTGAGGAGCCAGGTTCCCAGGCTCTTCAAACTCTTCTCTTTCCTCCTCTGACCTCCAGAGCATGTCTTGTCAGCTACATTCATTTGCAGTACTTTCTTCCAAACTAAAAAGAAATTAGTAATATGAGCCTGTGGTTAAAACAAACCTCAAGCTGTTCTAAGAGGACCTACAATGAGAGTTACATCTTACCTCCTCCCCCATCCCTAAGCTGAGTTACTAGATCAGGGAGTAGAGGGGCAGGGGGACCATCTTCCTGGTGTTTTCTAAGCCACTGTATTTCAGATCTTTGCTGCAACCCATTAGTGCTTATAACATCACATCAGTGTGTTCTGAGCATCATTTTAAGAAATGAAATGGGATGGCATAGAAAGGGAGGTAGGAGGAAAAGGAAAGGAAATATTAGGGTGCACTGAACAGAAAGAATAAGCATTGTCCTATGAGACATTCATATGTGCTATGATGTCAGATCTATTTCTTTCTAGAAGTCATGGTGACAAAAGAGTTGAAATCTCTGCTCCAGGCATATAAAAATGTGTGTGTATGAGGCCAGGCATGGTGGTGCATGCCTGTAAGTGGCAGCCTAGGAAGCCGCGGCCAGGGCCAGGAATCACGGTTCAAGTCCCACCAGGGGCACGGAGTGTGACCTAGTTCCAAAAATATATACCTGGGTGTGGTGGTGCGCACCTGTAACCCCAGCTACCTGGGAAGCTGAGGCTGGGGATTACTTGAGTCTGTGGTACCCCAGGCAATGTGAACCTGCAGTTCCACAGGCAAAAAATTAGTGAGACCTAGTCCCCCCCCAAAAAAAAGTGTGTGTATGTTATTGTCCTCATTGTTGATTTGTTTTGTAACCACAGATGGAATAGTACTCATTTTTATTCAGCTGTATCTTGCTATTTTCCCTCTGGGCATTTCATGATTAAAACCATATCTATCCATCCCTCTACATACCTATCTCTCTGTCTAGCCAGCCATCAACTGTCTATCTCTTTTTGTCTGTCTGTGTGTCCATTGATCAGTGATGAATCAATTGGAGGTGCTAAAGGAGGGAGGTGGTGGCCAGGGCTTGTGAGCTCAGAGGAGTGAGAGGCTCCTATAGACAATTAGATAATTAGGTAATTATCTAGGACCCAAGGGGCTATGATTTGGGATTCGAATGGCAGAGGTAAAATAGAGGCAGCCCCAAACAGAAGGCAGAAAGACCTTTCTCTTTAAGAGACAAACAAGGGTCAGCATGAATTATGCACCCACAGAATACAGGGTTTGACCAGTCCTCTGTAGAGGTGGAGTCTGACCAGGGAAGGTCTACTCTGAGGGCCACTCAGGTGGGCAGACGGCAGGACCTGAAGGACTATGGCAAGGTGGAGGAGGGGAGGGGGATGATGGTGGGCATCTCTGGAGTAGTAGCCCCGGTGGGCTGTTGTCAGTGGCTTTGACATGCACTCAACCTCCGTGCCCTGGCCCCCAGGGGTGTTCCAGTGCGGCCCTGCTTCCGTTAATGGCGTCAAAGAGGGTGACGTGAACCTGGAATATGACATGCCCTTCGTCTTTGCTGAGGTAAATGCCGACCGCATCACCTGGATCTACGATGTTGCCAATGGTACCCAGAAGCAGAATTCCACAGACACCCGCAGTGTTGGCGTCTACATCAGCACCAAGTCGGTGGGCAGCAACTCCCGCATGGACATCACAGAGAAGTACAAGTACCCAGAAGGTAGGAGGGGCTGCCAGCCGGGGCTCGATGGTGGGAAGACAGCTGTGAGGCTGGAGAAGGGAAAAGTCCTCGTCCTTGTCCTGCACCTGCAGCCTGTTCTGCCCGAAGGGTCAGGTGGCTCCCTGGCACCTCCCTGGCACCTCCCCAAACTGTTTCCAGTGGGATCAGAAATGTCACAGGTGCCCATGGAAGTTTGCTGCTGGCCACAGGCACCTATCAGTCCAGCTCATTTCTGGCTGCTCATCCCTTTTGCCAATTGTATAACAAAGTGATAGAGCTGTGACTGAACAGGGACAAACATGGTCCCCACAGGAGACCCCTCAGAGGGTCAGAAGACGTTTCTGTCAACCCCCACTCTCCTAGCCCTTGAGAGACACAGGCGGGGAACATGCTCTGAACCAAGAAAGGGACCCCAAAGCTGTGGGCTTGTGCCATGTATGTCCCAGGCCTCCCCACAAGTCAGATGAGCTGGGACTCCATCCCTGAAATCTTGGGGGTCCACATGAGCGCTGGGCTCCCCCAGGTTGCCTGGAAGGCTCAGAGGCTGCCATTATGTCAGTGACGTGTGTGGCTCTGTTTCCGATGTTGCTTTCAGATCTAGCAGCCTGTCTCTTTGATGAGTCTCACCAGTGACAAAAGCTTTACATTTTGATGTACCTTTTTAGAAACAGCAAAAGTAAACTATCACCCTCCGCCCACTGCCACCCCTCACCAGCGTCAACATCCTGCTCTTTCCAAAATGCCCTGAACAGGTCAACTCTGTTGATCCTCACAGTTGGTTCTGAGGGCTCAGGAAAGGTGCTCTTGCGAAGGTGCCCCGGCACACCTCAAGGAAACCCCAAAACTCAGTGCTCTGTGGCTGCTTGTGTTGGCTGCAGTTAGCAGAAGTGAAAGCTAAGTGCAGACGAGGGGGCTCGCCCTAAGTCCTCACTTACCTCACCGGGTAGGTGACCCCTGAGTGGTGGTATTTGTGAACACCTTCAGGCATGACTCTGCGGGTAAAGAGATGGGTGGTCCCCACTGGGCCCCAGTCTGCTCTGCAGGCCAGTCCCACGGTTAAGGCGGGGGAACCTTCTCTCAGTCAGCAGACATGTTCTAAGCCAGGGGTCCGCTCCACGCGTGGCTCAGGAGTGGCAACACAGAGCGCTACAGACAGGTTTCACTCACTGCCTCAGGGAGCTCACCACCCCAGAGGGGAGGTAGATGCAGGATAAATTATTTTCAGAAATAAGTGTAAGGGCCAGGGAACAAATCCCCAGGGCCAGGAGCTGAACTCCCCCTGTGTGGCATCGAGCAGGAGTCAGAGGATTTCTGACCCCTCACTTTCTCACCTGTCAGATGAGAACAGGCATGCCTGTCTCTGGCTGTATTGAAATGAGTTAATAATATTCACAAAGTGCCAAGTGCAGTGAAGACTTAATAAATAGTAGTGGAGATTTTTATCAGTTTGAACATCTGCAACCTCCCAAGGTAGCTTTGAGGGCGCTGCTGCTGTGGGTATGGGATCCTGCGAGGCTCCTGTTGCACTGTCACACCCTGATTCTGCTTCTTGGGGACTCTGACTGTCGCAGTTATAAGTCCTGAGCAATGAAGAGGGGCCAGGGTATGGCCAAGCTGGGGAGCCCTGCAGGACCCCTCGGGATGCCTTGGCCCCTGCATGGCAACAGTGCTGATCCCACTGTCCACTGTTGCCCAGTTCTCCCTACCAAATGATACCAGTTTGTCTCTGAGGGCCCTAGGGAGGAAAAGCTCATAAAACGGTTGCTAAGCATTTGCGCAATAGCAACACCAGAGAGAAACCAGTAGCAGGAAGCTAACACTTGAGTAAGCTCAGCAGGTGACCTATATAGGTATTCTGGCTCTCGGCCTCATTGTGCAAACACGCAGCGCCAAGGTCTGAGCACAGAGGCTCAGCTCCCTGCAGACAGCAGCCCTGGGTGTGGACTTACAACTCGGCTAGAAAATGGAAAGGCACCAAAAGGAACCCAGCCCACCCGGACCTATCAGCTTGGGTAATCTGGCTGCCTGCCTACTTTCCAGCAGGGTGTGTGGGAGGAAGCTTGGTCTATGGGTCTAGACACCTGGGATGGACCCTTCTCTGCTCCAGTGCCCTGTTGTTTGGGTCAATGGTTTCTTCTCTTAGGGCCTTAATTCAGAGGGGACCTCTGAGGTTCTGCTGGTTGTTCTATGTAGCTCATTCGAAAGGCCTCGTTCATTTGTAAGGGTTTATGATAAACCAGCTGATGTCTTAAGAATTTTCCAGACTGGTTGGGGAAGGTGGGGGTGGGGCTGTAAGATGGTCGACAGATAAAAACACAGCTGTTCTCTGTGTTCTTCCTCCATGTTCCTGGAAGGCCGGCACCTTCTCTTGGGGGTGGCTCTGTCTTCGGGACAAGGCAGGGAGCTTATGTGGATGGTGTGGTCAGAGCTGGCTCAGAGGCCTGATGGCACTTAGTCAGCTCCGAGCCCTGGGCCAGTCACCTGGGCGCACGTCATGACAGTTGTTTACACCAGCCCATCCAGCACCAAGTCAGAGCCACGCGGCCATCCTCTCTGTCAGCCTTGGTGTTTCGGAAAGCCAAAACTCCCCCAGTCTAAATGATAACGAGTCCTGACTTAGGACCGCATAAACCACAGAAGGGTCTTGCCAACCCGCATGGACAATGCACCCGTCTACCCTCCGCACACCTCAGAGGCGCAGATCATGTGGCTTGAAAAGAATTTCAGTCAAATTCATTCTGAATCTTGAACCTGTTCGGTTATTGACTCATTCTAGACTTTTTTCACCTCCGTTTTTGTGATTTCTCTTTTTTAAATTTTATTTATATATACATTTCACAACATTGTAATTCCAGGAATTTACCCCCAAACCCTCCCCATTTTTGTGATTTCTTTTAAAGTTAACTGTCCTTTAAGTCTCACAAGAAACTATTAAAAAAAAACTGAATTAATCTGAGTGAAGTGTCAAGCTCTAAAGTAAGTTTATGTAGGCGTGGGTGAAGCGTTCCTTTCAGCTCTGGGGAAGTTGGAGCTATGGGAGATGCTCATTGAGGCTCTGGTCCTGGAGCCACATGTGGAGGAGGGTGGGATGGAGACTGGAGAGGTGGGACGCTTGCCCAGAGCAGCGTTGCTGTTCAGCGGCCGAACGGGCTGGTCCCCATGGGGAGCTGGCCTTTTCAGGCGAGGTGGATGTCCTAGTAGCTACTGCATCCCTGAAATACGTCTCGATTTCCTACCACACAGGTTCAACCCAGGAAAGAAAAGTGTTCGAGAAGGCTCTGGGCAAACTCAAGCCCAGTGGCTCGTTCGGCCCAACCTCTGCAGGCGACCGGGAAAGAGAGAACCGGGAACCCAGCATCTCGGGGGTGTTCAAGGTCAATGGGGTCCTGGCCGTGGGCAAGGAAGTCAACCTGCTCCTGCAGCTTAAAAACCTGACACGTGATATGAAGACGGTGACTGTGAATATGACTGCCTGGACCATCGTCTACAACGGCACACTTGTCCACGAGGTGTGGAAAGACTCTGTCACAATATCCCTGGATCCCGAAGAAGGTAACTGGTCCAGGGGGGTGTTGAGACACCGCAGTCCCTAGGGAGTTGGGGTTGGTGAGTTCCCATTGGAACCGGCTCAACTGAGTAGGAAGGAGCGGCAGTGACCTCTGTGGTTAAGCCTTGGAAGTTGCTGTGGGGATAAACAGTGCAAACCAGGGTCGTGCCAATGCCCTGAGGGGAATGGAGGCCAGCTGTTACAGTTAATAGGCACAGTAAAAACATATGTATTCCTGACAGGTCTTCACCATTTTGACAGTTTGCAGAGGGTTTCCTTACTTCATAAAAAAAATGACAGATTTCATTGTCCCCATTTGATGCAGACAGAAACAAAAGCTTGGAGAGATTGCAACTCGCTACATGATTAAGTGTCATAGCACGCAAGCAGTAATGCTGGGGGTCCGGATGCTAAACCTCCCCATGCTAAATCCAGTGCCACCTCCTGTTTTCTAGGTTGTATTGCTGCTGCCCCTCCCATATGTCACTCCCCACCCCCCACTGAATCACCTTTCAGGTTTGACCCTAGATGGATTTGAACCCCCACTCCGTGTCCCCCAGAGCTGTCTGTGGCTGGGAGGATTTTCTTGAATCCTGGTTACTCAAAAAAGCAATAGGTTTTCTTGGAAATTGGAGCCTTTAGGAAGAATAGGGGTGACTCCTTGCACCTAGGTAGCAGGATGAGTAGGGACAAGGTGGAGCAGAGAAAGGCCGCTTCTGTAGAGGAATTAGAATGCAGGTGTGCCCGCGTCCACAAAATCCTTCAAGCTGTTAATGAAAAGTGGGGAGTTACAAAGCAGATTAACAAGGGTGGAGTGGCTATTTGCTTCATATAGAGAACTAATAAAAACTGATTCATTATACAGCCCATCTTGAAAGAATTCTGTCTGTGGAGAAACTGAGAGGTGTTACACCAGTCAGAAGCAGCAGCCCCCAGCAACCTGGCAGAATTTTAACAGAAATCCTCCCCATATCAGAGGCAACTGCCCAGCTGTTATTTACCTTCAGTGCTCCAAGGAAGAGCTATTTTTGCAGACCAAAAATAACTCACATGAAAGAAATGTCAAAAAAAAAAAAAAACCAAAAAATCAAAACATACTTCTGTGAGAGGCAGCAGAGTGAAATGGAAAGGAAAGGAAGCAGGTGAAATGACCCTGGAGTTCTGACACTGTCACTTGCTTTCTGGGTGACCATGCTGAGTTTCTTCTCTCTCTCCACTCAGTGTGTTCACTGTCCAGGGGGTCAGATCTGCTGACACGTCTCGACCCTATTATCTCTGAGTTCAGAGCAGGCTGGGCAAAGTCAAGCAGTGCTAAATGCAAAGGCAGTCCCCACCACCCAGTACCCACCATGACCCCAGGAAGGAGTGCCCTGGACCACAGAGGAGGGAGAGGTCCCTCTGGTTTGTGTCAGAAGAGGGGGTGCTGAAGCTTGGGGAGGACCAGACACATGGGAAGAAGCAGGGGAGGCCTTTCCATCAGAGGGTATCCCATGAGCCAAAAGCCTGGAGGACAATGTGCCTATTTGTGGAAGGAACAGTGAGAGGCATGAAGGTTCTTTTAAGGGAGAGGTGAGTGGGACTTAGCATTATAGGGCCAGGTGGAGGGGGCTGAACCTTTCTCAACAAGGAGCCATGGAGGATTTGTGAAGTGACATGGAGGAAGAATGGCATGAATTGGGGAAAGGGGTAGGTAAGGAGTGCTTCTAAAGCCTTGTCTGACTGGTGTGTGGGGATGATTTGGAAGCAGAAGAAACCAGAAGTAGGGAGGTGGTTTGGATGCTGCTGTAATGGAATCCCAGGCTATTAAATTACCTGGGAGGATGCTAAGTGAATTTAACCAACCCTGGCTCCCCTTCCTACTTATTACTGTGCTGTGGTCATTATTTACTCTCATCACCAGGCAGTCAGCTAACATTCATATTCTTCCCTGGCCCCTTTGAAGGAAACTTGCCCTCAGACATTTTCCGGAATTGGGGAGGAAGCTTCAGCCCCTGAAAGTTCATCCTCCTGGGAATCTTCTCTGACAGTCAGAGCCCTGTCTCTGGAGCCTGCATAGAGAAGAGGGTGTTTCCCACGGGGCTGAGCCCAGGAGAGCTCGGCCAAGCCCTGGGCTACAGATATTCCTGGCCAGCTCACCCTGACGTGGCTTGGCCACAGCTCTGAAGGTTTCAGCAGTCAGCCCCACTCCCTCTGACTCTGCTCCCCTGACGTCTCCTTCCAGAAACGGAATACCCTGTGAAGATCTCCTATGCCCAGTATGAGAAGTACCTGAAGGCGGACAACATGATCCGGACCACTGCCGTGTGTCAGGTCGATGATGAGGGCGAGGTTGTGGTGGCGAGGGACATCATCTTGGACAACCCCACCCTGACTCTACAGGTAAAGGGGGCCGAAGGGAGCCTCCCTAGCCCCTTCCACCCTCACCAGCCCCAACCCCCCCAGGCCACAAAGAAGGCTGTACCCCATGAGGGACAGAGAGCAGACCCAGCCAGATACCCTCTCAGACCAGAGTGCTGGGTCCCCATTTAGCACATCTGCCCAGGGTCAGCTTTGGGGCCAGTTCTAGGCCTGCTCAGAAGGTCTAAGGGCCTCTCCCTTAGATACTCCCTCACATGGTAATCCAGCTCTGTGTTCTGGGCTGAGGCCTGGGGTAGGTCTTGCCTGTGGGGAACTGGTGTGTCCTCTCAAGGCCCACAGCCCAGCCCCCTGGACATGTATGTGGAATCGATTGGACATGGGCACAAGTCACATGTATGTCTGTACCTCTGGGCCCCAGAGTTATAGAATCGTGGGCTCGTAGGGCCTTGTCTCATGCTCCCATGGCCTGAGTAAACTGAAGCCCAGAGAGGAGAAGGGAGCAGTCAGTCCCATCCCTGCTAGAGCCAGCGTCAGACCTCAGGCCCTGGGGCCCCCAGCCTGGCCATCTGCAGGGAACCTGCACTGCGGAGAAGCAGGATGTCTCTGTCACTGCTTTCAGGACATACTCTTGACAATGGCCTTGGTTCCCAGGCTTCCTCCCGGGAGCCCGGACATGGTGGGAGCCTGGAGGCCCGTGGGAGGGACCGGGGTCACTCTGCCCCTTCCTGGGCACCTACCAGGAGAACTTGTGCTCATTCCAAGTCTGTCCTTCCACCACTAAGCCCTGGCCCACCACCCCACCCTGGTCCCCACAGCAGGGGGGAGCCACCTAAGCCAGAGAGCACAGATCTGAGAGTGCAGACGCAGAAGGCGAGGGAAGTCAGGTGAATGGGCAGAGGAGGTGGCATCTTCTGGGAGACCTCCTGGGTCAGGTTCCTCCAAGTCTGCTGTATCTGCCACCTCTCCCGGCTGTCTAGACCACAATGGACTTTTTCTGGCCAATCACAGTGCTGGATATTGTGGCTATCCTGGTCATCTCCCTCTCTGAACTGTACCCCAGCTGCCAGGTTCCTTGACCTCAGAGAACAGTGAATGAGCCCTCTCACTCCCCTGCTAGACCTAGTCTGGACTGTGCTTCAAATGGGGGGGGGGAACTCCCCTCAGGGAGTTAGACTCTTAGTTGCAGGGAGAGGGGTGGCACAGAGGCAGAGGTCCAGACCCTTGCAAGGTATTATTTCCCTCCCAGAAGTCTTTAAGACTCCTCCCCTCAGTTAGGCCAGTTGTACATCATCAGAGCACCCATGACTTTAGTCCTAATGGAAGTTAAACCTTTATTCGTGCCATCGTCTCCTTGCTGGCGCCTCTCGAGACTGCAGTCTACCAGTTCTGGGCCCTGCGCTGTCTCCCCTGGTGTAATATCTTAGAAGCAAATCAGTGTTTGGAAAACAGAAGCAGGCCTGGAGCAGAGCGATTGGCTCCGAGCTTACATTCCTCCTCACTGGCAAGTCTTTACTGTCAGCCCATGCTTGTCCCCTGCGTGTTAAAGCCTCTCCCGCCTCCCAGGGCATTTCCCAGAACCACACCCCGTCCCTGTAGATACGGACCCAAGTGCTGGTCCCTGCTCCCGAGGTTGGGAAACACGCTGGGTGGCAGCCAGCTGGGTTATGAAAACTTTTTGTGTTAAAATGATGAGTGTTTAAATGAAGGGAGTTTTTGCCCATTATATTCCCATATCCAATATCCTCCAACCTTCCTGTAGCTTATCTTTTATTCAACACTTTTGCTCCACATCCGTTGGATTTCCATGTCAAGTCAGCTTTGTCTTTAAAAAGACTGTAATATCTTTAGAGAGGAAATCAGAATGTACGCAGGCTGGAAATGTACCATCAGGAACTTCATTTAATATTTTTAAAAGGTACCGGGTCTTTCTCCTTGTGGGCATCTCTGTGTGAATTTCCTGCTAACATATTCTTGCCTCTACTTCAGCCTTCAGAGAATCACAATTTCCTTGTCTTAATTGAATTAATCAATGCACAGCTCATCAGAGCGGGGTGCAGATTTTTAGACTCATGAGGGTGATCGGTATGGGAAGATCATAATTTATAAAATTCTGTTGTTTTGCCTGGCTGTAGGCCTTGAGGACCTTAAACTGTATAATCAGATCATGATCTGTGAACATTGTCCCAGAGGACAAGGTCCTTCCTGTGGGCCACTGTCAATAGGCTTGAGTTTCTGGGGACCCTAAACCTCTTCTCTGGGTGCATGTACTCAATTGGGTCAGTAGACAAGGTGACCCAATGGAGCCGCAATAAAGAAAAACAAATACATGAGAAATGCCAATTGAAATGCCAATGTGGAAATTATGGCTAGGGTGTTTGGGGTTTCCCAGGGGCATAAAATCCTGCCATCTACATCAGTGAGCTCCATGGGAGAAGTTTTGGTATAGATCACGGTCTCTGGAATGTTTAAATCATGCTCACATTCCTAGCAGGCACTTCAGGGTCCAGAGAGAGGCACCAAGGCTGTGGACCAAGGCGGCCGGGTTAGTTGGTCCGTCTGAACTGAGCCTCATTACTATAAAGCGGTTGTGCTGACAATTAGGAGACAGGGCAAGAAAAGCCAACTGACAAAAGGCAGAGCGACCTCTAGTGATCTTCAAAAGAAGAAAAGAAATCTTCCAGGCATACAATTCAGCATCTTTCTAAAAAGCTCCCTTCCCCAACCATGATCTCACCTGGCCCTTCCTGGCCCAGGGAGGGGGTAGGAGGGATGGTTAGGATCTTTATCAGATGAGGCAGAAGTGGAGGCGCGAGGAGATGACGTGTTTGCCCGGTGGACACAGCTTCCTGGCAGGAAAGCACACAGCTTCCATCTTAGGGGGTAAACGAGTCATCAGTTGCTCTGATGACTGGAACCCCAGGCGTCCTGGGCTCCTGGCCACAGACAGCCTGTTGCTGTAGCCGGAAAGGGAAAGTCTCCCCAGACCCCTGGGACACTGAGTGCTGCCTCCATGTGCTATTCACCTGCTGGGCACTGAAAGCCCTGCTCCAGGTGGATGTTCAAATGGGTGCCCTGTTCCCCGAAAGGAATGTGGGCCCTTGAGTACCTTGAGACTAAGATTAAAAATGAGGGGTGCAGGATGCTGCATAAAGGAAAAGTGTACTAAGAAGGGACAGAGCCAGAAATAGAGCTCCTAGGAGACCTCCTTAAACAAAGAGGCTCTCTGAGGTGACCAGGGAAGGGGTCTCTACAGGTTTTGGGGTTGGGGTTTGCAAGCACAGGAGTTAAACTGTATTGGCTGAGAAAGCAAGGAGCGTGGCCTTGGCTAACATCTGTTGTCCATCTGAGAGTGGCCATTTCTTGTTACTGATTGTGAGCATCCGTGAACCCCAGCTTGGTGGTTATGCAGGGCTCACACCCCTCATTGGTGACTACCTCCTAGAGGCTGTGTCTGCATGCCAGTGTTACCTGCTCTAGGCTCAAGGTCTGAAACACCCTGCTTCAACAAGCTGATTTGCTAAGCTATAAAGAGGTAGCTCAGGAGACTACAAGTTGGGGGTGGGGGGGAGTTAAAGTTAAAAAAGGAAAACCGCCATAGGTCAAAGAAATGTATGGCATCAGGTGTCCAGAGTCATCTTGTTTGTTTAACCTCTTGTTTACCCGTCTGTGGGAAGAGCAATGCTTGGTCCTTGAGTCCCTTCCTGTGTTTGTCTAGAGGCCCTCCCTGTACAGACCACACACAGTGCACGGAGTCCCCAGGAGTTTAGAAAACATGACTATACCAGGTTACCATCCCAAGAGTGTGGCCTGGATTGGGGCAGGAGCCCAACCATGACCTGCAGACAGGAGTGGGTCTGACCAAGTCCAGCCTCCCAGGGAAGGGGCTTCCAGACCTTCAGGAACAAACAGGACTGGGCTGTAGGCAGCTCTGAATGAAATGTTCCCCATCCTCGGAGCAGCCTGCAGTGGAGCCAGGCTGTTCTGCAGAGTAGGAGGGGCCCTCCTGGAGATGAGCTGGAGCTGCTGAACCTGGCAGGGAAGTTAAGGTACCCTCAGCCACTGCGACCTGCCACCTCTCCTGCTGAACCCAGGTGCCCCAGGCTATAGTAGGATGTGACAGTAGTTTCCTAAGATGCCTCTGCACAGATGTCACTGCTTCCTTTGTCCTCAAGGACCTTGTCCCCATCTGCAAGCCACCCACCGAGCTGTGGGTGCTCTCCTGGTAGCAGGTAGTGGACAAAACAGTTGCCCTGACTCTTTCACCCCTCTCCCTATAGGTTATGGACCAGGCACGGGTACAGCAGCCTCTGAATGTGCAGATGCTGTTCTCCAACCCTCTGGATGTGCCGGTCAAGGACTGCATCCTGATGGTGGAGGGCAGTGGCCTGCTTCGGGGCAACCTCAAGATCCAGTGAGTACCAGCTTCAGGAGGAATAGGGTGGCAGGAGGTGGGCAGAGGGGCCCTCCCAGGGAAGGGCATACAGACCTCCCTGAGCCTTGGAACCTCAGAATCTGCAGGTAGGAATGCCTATTTGCATATGCCCTGGGGGGTTCCCCAAATGTGAACTTGTGGGAGGTCCAGGTCACCGAGCTTAGAGATGAGTCCTTAGGTTAGCATGTTTGGGAGATCAGGGGACCCCTCCCTTCTCCTGCATAGGGGTCCCAGGACTGGAGGGCCCAGTTGCACACGGAGGCAGTGATGTGTTTGCTCAGAGTTTGCTCAGTGGGTCCTGAGGCCAGAGAAAGCCTGTGCTGCTGAGGTCACTGTCCCCACTGACCTGTGCCCTCCCCCCACAGAGTGCCAGCTCTGCGCCCCAAGGAGCGGTCCAAGGTGCGTTTCGAGATCCTGCCCACCCGGAGCGGCACCAAGCAGCTGCTGGTTGATTTCTCCTGCAATAAATTCCCTGCCATCAAGGCCATGCTGTCCATCGACGTCGCCGAGTGAAGACCTCGGGTGCCCCTGCACAAATTGGGTAGCACGGAGCAGGCGGGGCTTACCTGGGCCAGGAGCCCCCCCCCACTCCATCTGGGAAATGGAGTGGGAAGCCCTGTCCGTCCCCCAAGGCAGCCCGGACATGGACCTCCAGCCTCAGCACGTGCCCCCTCCCTCGCTCCCAGGCTGGCTGGCTCCACCCTGGCCTGTGACTCAGTCATGATTGCACGTCAGCTGCCCGCTCTGTAAGCCCCACAGCCCCCACTCAGCCCGCACGCCCAGAGATGCTGCAGGACGGGCGACCCCTGACCCAGCCGCTGCCCAGCGGATTCCAGGGAGAAGACCGCCTAGACTGTTTGCTGGTCCCCAGCCTGCTCCTCCCCGGGCCGCTGCGGAGCGGGGGGTTGGTCAGCCTCTGTCATGACTCTCATACTCTTACACTCAAAATAAATGCTCCGAGAGCAGTTATGCCCCAGCTCCTACTCTGTCGCTTCGCTGCAGGGGGCGGGAGGGAGAGAGGGGCCGAAACCATGTCCTTCTGGAGAAGGGAGGACCTCGGGAGGACTTCTCCAGGATCTGGGTCCAAGGGCACAGACTTGTTTTTGGGGTTCAATATGTAACACTGGGGTGTATTTCAAATCAGCTTAGGAAAACCTTCTCATCTTCCAGAAACAGATGAGGCTCCCTTAGGGGCAAGCCCTGGTCAGAGGCCCCAGCATTCCTGTGTGGCTGAGCTGACTGTTTAGGGTCTTTCCACCAGTTCCAACGGGCAGGACTTCAAGGCCTGTGCTGGGACTCTGTTGGAAGCCTAGCCCTTGTTGGCACTGCCTCCTCCTTCCTTCTGCCACAGTCCTGCTCTTGGAGCCAGGAGAGAGTGAGCCACTGAGCCACCACAGGGCTTCTAACTCTTCCAGAACCTTCTCTGCCATCACACACACTCAGTCTTTGTCCCTTGAGAAAACCCCAAGTCATCTTCCTGCGACCTGGACTGATCCCATCTGGACAATCAGACCTCAGATTCTGAATTTCAGGGGTCAGTCCAGTCAAAACAGGATCTTCAGCCTCATATCCAGCTTGGCCGTGCTCAGTTTGGGCCTGACCTATCATTACAGAAGGGTCACCTCCACTTCTGCTCTTCTTTCCCTCCTGCCCATCTGCTGCTGAGGCCTTCAGAGTTAGAGCCGGGTCAGAGAACAAAGAGAAAGGTGACCAAGGTCTATGTCAGTGGTGCTGATGCAGGAAAGCCCACTAGTGTGACTGGTGTGCAAATATGGCCTTTCTGCACTGTGTTTTCTGATGCGGGCCACATACCCCTCGGATCTGGACACAGGAAGCTCACTCTGCTACTTCCCATTCCTCTGGAAGTGCCAGTCCTTTCATGATGGTTTAGGACCACTTCTCTTTCATGGGGTCCACAGGCCCATGGCAACCTCACCTTCTTTGCCCCCACATAGTCGGTAAGCAAGCTGCCCCAGCTGCCCCTGATGGCCCCTCCCCTTTCCTGCATCTCAAGCTGCACCAGCCTTAGCTTCCCACCTCTGAGTTGCCCTGTGGCAATGAGCCCCAGAATCTGTGTCCACATTTGCTCCCCATGACAAGGCTCCCCCAGCAGGTCTCCACTGCAGTGCTGGGACACAGGTGCCTCTGGGGAGAGAGGCTTGTCTCCTCTTGCAAGCTTCCCCACCTTCTCTGAGTCTTCTCGCACCTTGCTTCTTGCCTTAGCCTGGAGATGGGGTACCCCATCCTTCCTAGAGACTCTACCAGTCTCCACTGAGAAGTCTTAGAGTGAAACAGAACTCTGCTCTGGTTTCTCATAGAAGGAAAGAAACCCAGAATTTTCATTTCCTCCTACCCACAGGAGATCAGCCCAAGACCTGGATCCCTCAAGATTGGCTCCATTAACAAGCATTTCCCACTTGTAACAGGCTCTGTGATGAACACAGTGTCCAGAAAGGTCACAATTAAACAACACTACCCTCCCCACCTGCAGATTCCTAAGGTGCAACATTAAAAGTCATGCGGCGTTTCTAAGCTTCCCCAGGCATATGTGTCCTGTGAGAGCTGTGTGTATTAGTCCCCTGCCCACCCCCCTTGGTTCTGAAGAATCTGAGCAAAGGAATAGTTGGCAGAGGCGACAGCACTCCATTCTCTCCAGGTGCGGGGTAAGATCAAGTGAGTCCACGCTTGAAACCAGAACATGGCAGTGTTGCTACAGTGGTTCTGTGATAAGCTCAGTTGCCATAGCTGAGAACCCCAAGACCTCAGGGCCTTAAACAAGATGTGCATTCCCCTCTCTCGTGTGAGAGCAGTCAGGGACCCATGCGCCATTCACCTCAGGCTGTCCTCCACGTGCGGTTCTTCCCAAAGGCTGTTCCAGTTCAAGGCAAAGTGTCCACCCAACAGGAAGAAAAGGAAGAGCATCCTCTTTCTTACCAAGAGCACAAACTATCAGTGGAAATTTGAAATGACCTATTTCCCTTCTGTTTTGTCTCTTCTGCAAGCATCCTGTTGTCCAGAACTTGGCGATGTGGCCACCAGGGCCTATGCCTGCCAAAGGCCAGGGAGACATGGTCTTTAGCTGGGCAAGCAAACATTCAGCATCCCTGTTACTGTAGAGAGAGTCTAGAGAATGGGGGTAACCAGCAGTTTTCGTGCTCCACTAAGACAGAGGCAACCCTGGACTTGGGCCATGTTCTCTTACCTCGGGGCAGAAACCCTGAGGAGGAGTGTGGAGAACCCTTGATCCAAGAGAAGCAAAACACATCACACACACCAAACTATCCTTCCCAAACTAATCCATTCGGTAAGTCCTGCCATCTGTCCATGGGCACAGGGAAACTGGGGGTGAGGGGTGTCCCATGGGGGACCTTACATTAACAGAGGCTGGAAAGGAGAAAAGACCTTTCCCCATAAGAGTGTCTGCATCCTAGTCCATAGTATGCTCTTTCAGAACCTGGACCTGCCTGGAGGATAATCTCTGGAACCACAGGCCAGCTCTTCTGAAGTCAGCCCCACACTGTGGAACTCTGCTGAATTCAGTGCATGAAGTCAAGGGGAAGTGACTTGGACTCCAGTGGGCTGGGTTCTCAAGATGAGACTCAGCAGAGGCAAAGATGAGAAAATAGAAAGCCTCAGTTCTATCCTTGGAAATGGCAGGCTGTGTTAGAAACAGGAGAGGCGATGTCTATGAGCAAAGAAGTAGGGATGGGGATGGAGGTGAGGCCTCCAGATTACCGGGTCTGCCATCTGTGGAAGGCAGCAGAAGGAAGGCGGGTTGGGTGGGAAGGCAGGTGCCATGAAGCAGAGATTCTCACACAGTAGCTGGGGGTGCAGACATGGGTGATCGGTCAAGGCCAGGGCTGGCCTATGGGGTCATGGCTTCAGCTTCATGTCCTGGAGGCACTGCATCTGCCCTCTGGGCACAGCTCTCTATGCAGCCAATGGCAAGTTCTATATTGAAGGCAGCACTGAGAGGCACACCCCATAGCTGACAGGCTGACTCTAAAGGTATTTCTCACAGAACCATGACCTTCTTGGGGGTCAGAGAACACACCTGTTTGGATTCTGCATTCTTGACCCAGACAAAGGTCTTCACCCAGGGAGTACAGAAGGCCGATACCTGAGTGAGTGTGTGTTTAAGCAGGAACCTGCTCCTGTGACTCCTGTGATGGGCACAGTGTGGTTCATGGGAACCCCTTCTATTACTTGTGCTAGCTGTCAGCCTCACTGAGTCCCACCCGCACACATTTGAAGAGACCGTGTGATTCAATATGTAGTTAATCACTGCCTCTTGAGAATGCTTACAAAGCACCAGGCCTGAGTCAAGCACTTTATAAGTAGTATCTGGTTTAATCCTCCCAATAAACCTATGGGATAGTTACTAATATCCTCCATGCCATCCTTGAGGGAGCTAAGCCTCCCTTAGATGTTGAGTCTCTGCCCAAGATCCCAGTGCCATGAAGTAGAGAAATTGGGGTTCTTGACTCTCTGTCCTTCAGAGCCCAAAGCCACTAGGCTAATAGGTCAGATACTTGTGTGACCTATTGTCAAGTCATTTCTCCTTCTTTGCTAATCTAATCTTGAGTTCATCTGGGGTTCAGAGTCAATGTGGCCAGTCTCAAAAGATGAATTTTGACTCCTCTAACCCTAGTATGATCACCTTATTTCCTTTTGCCTTGGAGACAGACATGAAACCCAGTCTGACTAATGGGATATAAAGTTTTTTGGAAGGCTTTTGGGACATTGTTTCCTTCTGATCAAAATAGAAACTTGAAGAAGGAAAAAACTCTTGTCCTTTTTCTTTTGAATAGGGTCTGACAGTGATGATGTCTGGAGCTGTGGCAACCATTCTGTGAGCATGAGAGGGAGATCAAATGAATTTAAAAAAAACTCAGGGAAGAACTTGATTAAACTTTTAATTAATGAACTATAATACAGCTAACCTCCAGCCCCATCATTACATGGAATAATACATGTTCTTATTGTTAAGATGCTTTTGTTTTAAAGCCTTCCCAACTGGTTTACCTGTACTCCCATCACTGAGAGTCTTCTACATGTCCAGCTCTGTGCCAGGACCAGGCACACAGATGAAGGAGTCTTATAGTCTGCCAATCAGGAGAATGTCATCCAGAAAAGGTACAAACCCATTAACCACTCTTGTCCTTTTTGCCTCCAATTAAAACCTATCTCCACCATTTGCTAATCATGTGAGCTTAATCACATGATTAAACTAAACTGCCCTAGCTTTCTTATTTCATAAAATGAGGATAATAATAGAGTTAATTTCATGAACATATCATAAGCCTTGTATTTAGCCAAGATTCAAAAAAATACCAAATGTGGCAGATTGTTTGTCCATAGTCATTACTCCCAGCTCTGTAAGCTTGCCTCTTTCATAGGGACTTTGCCCTTCCTTCCCACCAAGAGAGAGAATCTGTTTTCTACCCTTGCATCTAAGCTGGCCTGTTGACTTGCTTTGGTCAATAGAAGATGGAAGATGTAATGTTGGGTGAATTCTGAACCCTAAGCTCCAAGGGGACACAGTGTTTCTGTCCTTGCCTGCTGAGGGTACTGCCTGGGGGCTACTGAGGAAAGAAGCCTCATTCCTATGTCACCTGTATGTGGATGTCACTTGGTTCTCCCTTCAAGAATTTATTTGTAGTGAATGCAATTGACAATTTCTATGTAAGTACCTCAGGCCCATCTCAGCAACTTCATGGAAATGTGCTCTTCCAGGGAGCCACAGGCAATCACTGAGCCAGAAGGGAAACCAGGCCTGGTGATTCTGGTCAGCACAGGCCTCCTCTAGTGGGAGAATCCCATTTTTTCTCCCCCTCCTTTTCCTTTAAAAAGGCACTTACCCCCAATAAGCCTTTTATTTTATTTTATTTTATTTTTGAGACAAGTGGGACCGCAGGCTCACATTGCCCATGGTACCACAGACTCAAGCAATCCCCAGCCTCAGCTTCCCAGGTAGCTGGGATTACAGGCACACACCACCATGCCCAGCTATTTTTGTGGGACCAGGTCTCACTATGTGCCCCCAGCGGGACTCAAACCGTGATCCCTGGCCCTGGCAGCAGCTTCCTAGGCTGCCGCTTACAAGCATGCGCCACCATGCCTGGCCTCAGTAAGCCTTTTAAACTCATCACTGCTTCTCAGTCTACTTCCTGGAAGATCTCACTGGCAGTGGAAACCAAGACTGGTGCAGAAAAGTAAGCAGTCAGGGAGGATTTGGGCTTGACTCACTCATCAGCCAGCTGGCAGTGAAACCACATCCTCATCCCATATTCCACCCAGGTGCAAGGGATAATGCTGATGTGCTCAAAAATCCTGGCTTCCCAGACTCCTCTGTGCCTAATAACAGTAGGTGACCCCCTTCCCATTACGATCTAGTTGACCCCCATGGGGGAAGGCCCTGAGAAACCTCTTCCCAACCTGCCAATAGCCCCATTCAAGATCTACTACTGCTTCCTCTCTTGGGGTCTGGACTGATAAATAATGTAAGTGGAGCATCATTCAGCTGAATATGTGCTAGTCTGATAAGGGACTACACTCTAAAAGAGCAATTAAAATTCACCAGCAGGTGCCAGCAGGATCAGGGCAATAGTGGGGAGAGTGTACTTGAAAGTAGTTCATCACAGGGGTTGGTACATTAGCCTGAACAGGGAGAGTTTATTGACTTGGGGCATTCTTTTGTGATATTGGATTTAACACACTGTCAAGGACTCTGAGAGTTCTTTGGAATAAAGACATTTGGCTCCAGCTATCTCTGGAAAAAGTGGTGGCTGACGCTGATGTAGTTCCAACAGCTGAACAGTCCTGGATGGTAGAGGATAGGATTAAAGCTTTGGGGAAGTGGGCATGCAAAACCCCACCTATCATGAGGCCCCAGGGACCCCCCTCTGCTACAGGATATTATTCCACTGGAGGCCAGACACTACCCACACCATTCAGTAAGACCATCAGCAATGCATTAGTGACAGGGGCATCAACATCAAATTCAATAGTGACCTGCACTACATTTTAAAAAAATAGCAATGGTCTGTGGGGTTTTTAACCATATAGAGTCAAAGTAGACGAAAACCATAGCAATGGCCAGGAAGGGTAGAAGTGAAAAATACTAACGTAAATTTCTTACAGCACACAGGTGTAAAATATCACATAATGACAGATTGTGATAATTTTTTTTTTTGAGGCTAGGTCTCACTATGTTGCCCAGGGAACCACAGGCTCTTGTTGCCAAGGGTACCTGGGATTCAAGTGGTCCCCAGTCTTAGCCTCCCAGGTAGCTGGGATTACAGGTGTATACCACCACACCCAGCTGTTTTTTTGAGACTGGTTCTCGCTATGTTGCCCCAGGCAGGTCTTGAACCTACAGACTCAAGAGATTCCCAGTCTCAGCCTCCCATCCTAGGCTTGGGATTAAAGCCACATGCCACCACGGCCAGCAGATTGTGATAAATTAAAGATATATACTAAACCTAAAGCAATCATGAAGAGAAAAAATAGAAGTTATACTCACTGTTAGTAAAGTAGAGGTAATATAATAGAAAAAATAATTAATAGAAAAAGAAAGCAGAAATGGGGAAACAACAAGTAGATAATGCAGATGAAAGTTAATTGGCAAGATGGAAGATATAAACCCTACACTCTAAATAATTCCTTAATTATTATCATCATTAATAATTCAATGTAAGTGACCCAAACATGTTAATTAAAAAGTAGATATTGTCAGATTGGATGAAAATTCAAGGACCTATTATATTGTGCTACAAAAAAAATCAACTTTAAGAAACAGATTAAATGTAAAAGGATGAACTATTATATACAAATTATATACAAATAGTAACTAAAAGGAAGCTCAAGAAACCATACAGTATCAAACAAAATAGGTGACAAATTATTACCAGAGAAAAAGAATATTTGTAATGATGAGCATGTCAACAAATCAGGGGTTAACAATTATAAACATTTTCAATGTTCTTTGATGTCAGTGAAATTGTTATAGTTCAATAATATAAATATATCTGAAAGGCCTCAATTGCTTAGAAATTAAAGTCATCACAATAACCAGGGGCCAATGAAGTCAAAAAGGATGTTACTTTAAGGTACTTTAAACCAAAAACACATTTCAAGATTTATAGGATATTGCAAAAGTAATGTTACTTCTATTTTTAAAAAATTCTTACTAAATAAATGAACTCAGCCTCCATCTTAGGATACTAAAAAGACCCAAAATAAGCAGACAAAAAAGGAAATAACAAAGTATATAAATCAATAAGATAGGAAACAGAGAGACATTTTAATAGCCCAGGAACTCCAGCGTGAGAGGTGCTCACAGCACAGCAGCCCAGAGGGCCCAGTCACACAGGACTAACTCCTGTTGCTAAGGTAACACACCTGCGGGATAGGGAGGGTCCGGTGTGGCATTCTACACCTTACACCTCAAAGGTCTTCAGACAGGGCTCAGACTGAGTTTTATCAAAGACTGAGTTTTTGGTTTTTTTTTTTTTTTTTTTTTTTTTT